>JAXGGA010000670.1:0-199732 GCA_038373865.1 Uloborus plumipes
CAAATTCTTTTTTTTTTCTCTTTTTTCGGTTTTTCATTGTCAATGAGCGCCGGCTAGATATTTTTTAATATTCAAGAAATTTCTTAAGAGTGCTAATTAGCTCACTAGGCAACTTTTGCGCGCTACCCAAAAATTGATTTCGAAAAAAAATTTTTTTTGGCCTATTTCGGCCCGCCCTAATGCACAGTAGGGTGCATCAAACCCCCCCTAGAAACCAATTGCTTTCTACCTTGTCTAAAAATGTTCCATTACCCTTAAAACCATCTCACATCAAATATGTTTGTTTTCTTAAAAGGTTTAGGTGGTCCACGGTGACTTTGAAAATTCAGATTTTCGGCAAAAATAGACTAAAACTGGCATTTTTCATAATTAATTCCTTCATATTTTAATTAATTACTTTTTAATATCGTGTAAGAAGTAATTAAGTCTCTGTAAAAGGCAAAATGCATCGTAAAATTGTTTAATTTTAATAAATAATACTGCTTTTAGTGCTTTTAATGCCACCTCACCGTCAATACAGCCAAATGAATTTTTGCTATAATTTTTTGGCAACACTGAATAATGACTACAACTTTAACTCTGTTCACAAAACTGCATTATCTCCTTTTGTCAACCGATAGTTTTTACTTGTAGTCGATTTTCAACTTTTAATTCTAAGTTTTTTTTTTACTTTTATTTCGTCTTTTGTCTTTTGTCTTTTTTTTTTTTTTTTTTTTTTTTTTTTTTGTTCAAGTTTGAAAATATTCGCCTAAATATTTAAGTGTTCTGTTTCAAATGTTCCGACTTTTGGTTTTGATTTGAAATTTTAAGTTATCTTGAACATCTCATCTTTCGCAACAAACTTTCCGTTTTGGTAAAGGTCAGAATACATTAGTTTTTTTTTTTTTTTTGTAAGACGTTTCCAATTTGCCACAAAAAATTAGTGAATTAATCACGACAGAATTATAATCGTGCTTAATTCTACCTTCAAGTCTGATGAAATTAAAAAAATATGCACATACTGCATTGTTTTACTTTCGTTGCAACCCGAAGTTTTACCTTCCATCTTGCCCTCACTTCCTCTAGCTTTGTTTCAAGTTTTCCCAACTGTATCCCAATTGTTGCGTACGACTGCCATACTTTGTATTCATGGATGCGCAGGAAGCAGTTATTACGCAATAGGTTTTGATCATTTCAATCTTATTGAATACATCAAACAACCTAAAAATACACAGCAAAAACTCATTTTACTCCGACCGAGCAAAAAAAACGCCCTTTACAGACACAGAAAGTGAACGCATATATACGTTAACGAGGTCATTGAAATCCCGGAAAAATATTCCCACGAAAACCCATCCGAAATCTTCCCGCATTACGGAAGACACTCTCTTATTTTGCATCAAAAACGCTGCCATTAGAATTCAAAATGGCGGCGTGGCGACGAAAAACAGATTCGAACGTGCTAACGGGAGGCAGTTAGCTCCATGATGTTACGCACTTCAAGGTTTACCCGAAATAGCTGGAAAAAGCGAATGAATAAATTATCGAATTAAATGAGGCCTGGAATTCGGAGACAATGCTGTTTTTTTTCTAGTGGACAAATTTGTCTCCCTGGAAAGACAACAATGGCGCATTTCGTCACGCTTTGGCACTGCCATGACGCCCGGTGCTTGGTGGGGCTTGGATGTCTTCTTCAGTCCGTGATGGTCTGTGTCCTGGGGAAAGTGTCAAACGCCTGGTGAAGATTTCTGAAGATTGTCGACATTTTCTTATCATACAGGTACGTAGAAAATTAATCACATTATTATAACTTTTGTAGGTCTTTGTTGACCTTCATTGTAGGCATTTGGAATAATTTACCTGAAGCAGACGTTACTTGCAATGGGGTAAACAGTTTGAAGAGGGCTCTTCACCTTTATTAATAATTTATAAGTTGACTAGGACCAGAATAGTTGGGTCCGCAACCTGTTGCTGGTCGTCGCCTATTGTATTTGTATATTAATGTGGCACCTAATTCAAAGTTGCGCATTCCTCCAAGAGCGTAAACAACCCCCAAAAAAGAAAAATACCCATAAAACACACTCTTAAAAATGCGCTCAGTGCCATGATCCCCCTATCCCTTCCAGTTGAGCACCCTTGTCTAATTAGTGGTTTTCATTTCATTAATAGTTAGTGGGGCAAAAGGAAACTGCAAAGAGGGAGCTTTTCCACAGGTTTTTTTTTCTAGAGCCACAAAAGTTAGGGGAAAAAATAGTACATCGAAGATTGGAAAGTTTACACATTGCTACAAATTTTGAACTCAATTAGCGAAAAATAAAATATAAATACTTTAGAGCCAAATTAATCCCGACTAATAGGGGATCCAGGTTGTCCAAATTGATGAAAGTAAAGATTTAACAAACTAACCTATACATCAAGCCATTGTAAGTGAACAAACTACTGTTGTACATAGGAGAAATTGCAGTTAGAGATTAAAGAGAATTAAGTATAAAACTGTAAAGGAGGAAATTACACAAATACAAAATACGATGTACAAACGTATATTTTTGAACTAACTCCCCTTTTACTTACACAGTATGCACATCTAAATGGCAGTCCGTATTTAGAGGGCCGGTTTGATCATGGTTTACTCTAAACACTTATCTTTTAAAATGCGTAAAAATTGTTTGAAACAATGTTATAATGCACAAAAAATGTCAGACTAAGCGTGAGCCCCTTTTTCGATGCAAGATTTGTAAGCATGCAGGTGAAAAGATATTCGACAATCGCTAATTAGTGATATCATACATAAATCTTTTGTGTGGAATTCGACGAACAATTAGAGGAAGAAAATATCGATGCGTGGAAGTAATTTTAGTACCTAATCATTATTAGTTTTCACTTCATTAACCAAATTAGCCAAGGAGTCCAGAGACCTTAATACTAACAACAACAGTGTCTGTCTCCAGGATGCAAACGCAATAACTAAATCTGAACTTAGAGATAAATCAATCCAAATGAAACACCAGATTTTTGAAATAAATACAAGTCGACCAATGACAAAAACTATAACCAGGCTGAGAACCGGCCATCACAGGGGCATGAAGATAGATGGAGAGGGTAGAAGGGTATATAGAAACTGCTGCAATTGCCCAGATACACAGCTTACACCTTGTCATATCCTTGAGTGTCCAGCAATAAGTGCGAACCTGAGAGAAATTGGTGTATTGCTGTCACTTGTAGACCTTTATGACGATAACATCCAACACATCGCAAAAGCAGTTTTAAGGATCCATAGAGTTATTTAGTTCGGCTAAGTCATAGTTGATGGGGGGGGGGGGGGTGACACGTTTCTCCAAAACATTTGGTGTATTATGGCAAGAATATTGTAAATGTAATGTAAATTGGTTTCAAACCACATTAAGATTGTCTGGTTATTAAAGTTACATTTTTAAAAGAAATCGAAACTGACCTTTCTAGGCCAAAAAAAAAAAAAAAAAGTCGGCACCCCATCTCAATTTAAAGGTGCGTCCATTCAAGTATTTTTTCCTCACAACGACAGCACTGATAATATTCTGACATTTTGAAAAAGAGTTTTGAAATGAAATGAAAAGCAACTAATTAAAACAAAATAAATAAATGTCACATTTTTGATTATAGCAAGTTTACTACATATTAATGTTTTTTAAATGCATCTTATTTATGCATTAGTTTATTGTTTGTTCTCTTTTCAGGATGTTTTTAATCTTTTGTGGAGTTATTGTACTTGTGTCCGTTTCCATTAACAATGGCCGAGGTAAATATGTCTGATATTGATTGTTCACAGTTTGCGACAGGGACGTAACCTGTTGCCAGTGTCGCTGGATGATACAAAAATACAGTCTGGCTTTAATGAAAAGATATCTGGCCTTAAGAGAGTTAATTTCTTCATGGATAGAACTAGTACAGTAACCCTTCGTTACATCGCGCCTCGTTATATCGGTCATTCGGATATATCGCGCTTTTCCTTTGTCTCCTAAAAAATTTTACAAAAAACAAAAAAAAAAACATTTATTTTTAATATTTTAAATAATATTTCAAAAAAAAAAAAATGGAAAATTTTACTCAATATTTGTAAAATTATTTTCAATTTAAAAAGAACAAAATAAAACCTTTAACAAAAATAAAACCTTTTTTTCTTTTCTGGCGGGATAAGTTAAAGGAATGTACATGTGTTACTCTTTTTTTGTAGTTTTTTGCAAAAAATACAAAAAAATAAATAAATAAATAAATAAAAAACTGTGCAAAGAATTGTGAAAAATGTAAATAAATCTATATATATAAAAGAAAGTCGTGTTAGTTACACTATTTATAACTCAAGAACGGCTGTACCGATATGGCTAAACATTGGTAGGTAGGTAGCTTAGAGTCAGGAGACGACATAGGTTATAATTTATGTGTGTCAGTTTCATAAATAGAAAAAAATGTCTTATTAACGAAGCCTTTTTACTAAGCCTTTTTTGACACCTCCATGGCTCAGCGACATAAAGCACACATTCTGGCAGCTTCCGGAGCGCAGTAAACAGGTTGTAAGTTAGCGGTGCGTTGAGTGTTATTTGACTTTTTTGTGAAGTAAATTATAAACAAACGCGTTACTTCCCTTGAAATTTATATGTGATAAGCTGTCAGAAACGATAGTCACTTAAGAGTTTTTACGCCTCTGAGGCTGAGAGGTGGAAAGCGCTTGGTGGGATAGCTCCTGGACTGCAGTTAAAGAGGTTGTTCTTCTTACTACTATTATATATTACAAAAGTTTGTTTGGATGGATTTATGGATGGAGCAGTCAGTTGATAAGCAGTCCGAAAAAATTATCTTTTTAACTAAGCCTTTTTTGAGCCTCTGTCGCCGAGCGACATAAAGCACATGTTCTGACAGCTTCTGGAGCGCAGTAAAATAGGTTGTGAGTTACCGGTGTATTAAGTGTTATTTGACTTTTTTGTGATGCCTGGATTACCACCGCATAATTTACGCCTGAAGGTTGGCTCCGTAGTAATCATGCTTCGAAACATAAACCAACCAAAACTGTGCAACGGTACGCGTTTGGTGGTTAGAAAATTGATGAACAATGTAATTTACGCGACGATAACTGAAAGGAAAATTCAAAGGTGAGGAAGTTCTCATTCCGAGGATCCCGATGATCCCAACCGATATGCCGTTTGAATTTAAAAGACTTCAATTTCCGATCCGTCTTGCATTTGTCATGACCATCAACAAATCACAAGGCCAATCCTTAAAAGTTTGTGGTTTGAATCTAGAACATCACTGTTTTTTCCATGATCAATTATATGTGGCATGTTCACGGGTCGGAAGACCATCTGCGTTATTTGTTTTTGTTCCTGATTAATAAAAGAAGAAATGTTATGTATCACAAGGTACTTAAGTGAAGAGCAACATATGTACTAAAACACAGAAAAAAAAAGAATGATTAATGTAGGTACTTCTTTTTTTTTTTTGTATTTTCCAATAAAAAAAACTTAATAAATTCAAAAATTTGCTTATTTATTGCCTTTAAGGCGGAACAGAGTTCGCCGGGTCAGCTAGTTAACCCTTCACTGCACGGTTTTTTATATTTTCATGAAAAAAATCATTTGTTATCTTTTAAATAGCCCTGAGTTCAGGAAAAATGAAGAAAAAAATTAATCTTAAAAATGTGCACCAAAAATGATGTTTTAATTGTTTGTTCTATATATGGCACAAAGCACATAGCATATGCTTTGTATACCATAAGTTTAATAATCTACAATGTGTTTTGTGCCATAAGTGGTATAAACAAACTTTCCACTAAGTATATTTAAACATTTTTAGAACAAAGGAAATAATGACTAAGCACACTTCTAACGGAAATGCAGACACTCTTTCTTTCAAAAGCAAGAACTGTAATACCTAGACTAGTGCAACTAACTAGTGCATGAAAATCACACTAAACTGTTATAACAATGTTCCAGAAGGGGCACAAAGCTCAGTTTAACTACATTTAAAAATCATAGGAATATATGAGGGTATATTTGGTTTGTGCCAGATCTGGCACACCGTGCAGTAAAGGGTTAATAATAAAAAAGAATCACTATAGATAATCACGAATAGAGCAAATACTTATCCGGTCTCTTAAAGTTTCATGTTGTTGGAGGCTGTAGGAGAAGCGGTGGAGGCTTTTAGAAAGGGGAAAAAAAGAGAAAGAAAGAATTCCGTTTACGAAAACTAGGAGTGACCAAATGTTGGATTTTACAATGTCGCCCAGTGACTCTGTTTTGCATTTTCTAGGCGGCAAATTTTCTTCACTAGGCGACATTAGTGTCGCCTAGTCCCTATGTTAAAAAATGCTCTGGAAGGTTTGCTGTAGTAAGATGAGCAGATGGCACATTTGCAGAGAGTTGGAATTAAAGTGCATTACATGATTTTTAATTAAATTAGGGGCTGCGGAGTTGGAGGGTCGATGACAACCTTGAATTAAAGGGGTCATTCCATATAAAATCAACAAATGGGCCGTGCCGCACCATTTTTGATTTTGATCATTCTTGGTAAGAAATATGCACCAATATTCTGTACCTCCAAACTGTTTTATTTTTTTCTCGAAAAAATTTTATTCTCGAGATATAGCCATTTTTTTGTTCCGCCGATGAGTAAAATTCGGCATTTTTGATCTTTTTTCTAACAGCTCTGGTAAATTTACTTAAAGTGGTAGAAAGATCAAACATGGCTTATTTTGAAGCTAAAAGAATGAACTTTTATTTGTGCATAAAAAGAAACGGTTTGGGTTAAGCCTAAATATAAATTTTCCCGTGTCAATTCGCGGTTCAAAAAGTGCCGTTTTCGTCATTTCAAGCATGAAAAAATATATGAAGGACTGACAGTGGGGTTCTAATTTTTTTTTCTCTTGCACCCAATTATAGATACTAGAAGTACAGAAAAGAATTAGATGATACCAGTAGTCTTTCATTATGAAAAAATTGCTTAAACTTGAGAAAAAATGAAAATTGGCCTTTTTCACTCCCCAAAAACGGCCTGTGGAACAAGTAGTAAAAATATACAAATGCATGGAGTAAAAAGGTGTTACATTGTCCTTTAAAATGAAACAAAAACTGTCTTGTTATTCCAAGGCATTAAAGAGATATAAGCTTTCAAACTTTGAAAAAAAAATTAAAAATATCCTTTTTCACTCCCCAAAAACGGCCTGTGGAACAGGTAGTAAGAATTTGAAAATGTATGGAGCAAAAAGGCATTACATTGAATTTTAAAAGGAAATAAAAACTGTCTTGTTATTCGAAGGCATTAAAGAGATATAAGCCTTCTAAGTTAGATGATTATTATGAAAAAATACATTAAACTTGAGAAAAAATGAAAAATTGCCCTTTTCACTCCCCAAAAATAGCCTGTGGAACACTTAGTAAAAATTTGCAAATGCATGGAGGAGGAAGGTGCTACATTGCCCTTTAAATCGAAACAAAAACTGTTTTGTTATTCCCAGGCATCAAAGAGATAAGGCCCTCTGAAAATTGAAAATTCATGCAAGATTTTTTAGCATAAGTTAAAGCAATTATTTTCAATTTTCAGAGGGCCTTATCTCTTTGATGCCTGAGAATAACAAGACAGTTTTTGTTTCGATTTAAAGGGAAATGTAGCGCCTTCCTCCTCCACGCATTTGCAAATTTTTACTAAGTGTTCCACAGGCTATTTTTGGGGAGTGAAAAGGGTCATTTTTCATTTTTTCTCAAGTTTATTGTATTTTTTCATAATAATCATCTAACTTAGAAGGCTTATATCTCTTTAATGCCTTCGAATAACAAGACAATTTTTGTTTCCTTTTAAAGTTCAATGTAATGCCTTTTTGCTCCATACATTTTCAAATTCTTACTACCTCTTCCACAGGCCGTTTTTGGGGAGTGAAAAAGGATATTTTTCATTTTTTTTCAAAGTTTGAAAGCTTATATCTCTTTAATGCCTTGGAATAACAAGACAGTTTTTGTTTCATTTTAAAGGGCAATGTAACACCTTTTTACTCCATGCATTTGTATATTTTTACTACCTGTTCCACAGGCCGTTTTTGGGGAGTGAAAAAGGCCAATTTTCATTTTTTCTCAAGTTTAAGCAATTTTTTCTTAATGAAAAACTTTTGGTATCATTTAATGTTTTTCTGTGCTTCTAGTATCTATAACTGGGTGCAAGAGAAAAAAAAATTAGAACCCCACTGTCAGTCCTTCATATATTTTTTCATGCTTGAAATGACGAAAACGGCACTTTTTGAACCGCGAATTGACACGGTAAAATTTATATTTAGGCTTAACCCAAACCGTTTCTTTTTATGCACAAATAAAAATTCATTCTTTTAGCTTCAAAATAAGCCATGTTTGATATTTCTACCACTTTAAGTAAATTTACCAGAACTGTTAGAAAAAAGATCAAAAATGCCGAATTTTACTCATCGGCGGAACAAAGAAATGGTTATATCTCGAGAATAAAATCTTTTCGAGAAAAAAATAAAACAGTTTGGAGGTACAGAATATTGGTGCATATTTCCTACCAAGTATGATCAAAATCAAAAATGGTGCGGCACGGAAATTTCTGAAAATTTGTTGATTTTATATGGAATGACCCATAGATATTTTAAAGCCTTCAACTCAGATTCCTTTACCCCAAAGTCTGCCCGATCCATAACTACGATTCTTATTCCGCAGTACTGGCAGAACTGCTGACTCTGAAGGAAAATACACTAGGTGGCCAAAAGTATCCGGACACTTTCAAAAATTCACATTTTTACATATAGCTGGAGAAATAAGTGATCAATTCTTCTTTAACTTTAGTCATACAAAATATAGGCTTCACCGAACATTTCCAAGTTGAAATTAAATTACCCTTGCATTTGGGGGACGATAAGAAGGGGGGTCAAAAGAATAACCGCTTTTTGACCATAACTCTTTGAAAATAGCTCGGAATAAGCTATGTATTTCAGTAATTAATCAGCATACTATGTATAATTACTATACAAATTCAAATGAACGCACCACTCTTACTTCCGAAGATATGAAACATTTTTTAAAAAACGGCAATTTTATTTGAAAGGTTTTTGCTCATAACACGCAGAGTTTTTGATCAAACCTTATCAAAACTTCAGGAAAGATGACAAAATACAATAGAAAGAACATACTAAAACGGTTTTTAAAAATATTAAAAATCCGATGAGATATGAACGTTAAAAGGAAAAAAAATTTCACGGCGCATGCGCGAACGACAGAAATTTATAACTACAAAAATATTGTAGCCTGGTATATACTGCATCTTATAAAAAAAGTTCCAGTTGAATATCATGAAAATTGAAAAAGATATCAGCGATCTAGTGAGCTGTATTTCATTCATTCGCAGACAATACATACATAGTGAGGGTCTGTCCACAAAGAGCTATTTTTAAAATAAAGGTTATTTCGTCATCGTTCAAAACCAACGTTTCAGGGGGTCTCCGGATACTTTTGGCCACCTACTTATAAGGTCTTTTTGGCCGAATGGGCGAAATGTGACTTCTATGCCAAATATAAATTTTTAAACAGTATACAATTTAACATTGAAAAATATGCTCGATTGTCCCCACACTATTTGTGAACAACCCCTCTCCATTTATGAATTGACTGCAAATGAATGAATTACAGCTCACTAGATCGCTGATATCTTTTTCAATTTTTACGATATTCAACTGGAACTTTTTTTATAAGATGCAGTATACACCAGGCTACAATATTTTTGTAGTTATAAATTTCTGTCTTTCGCGCATGCGCCGTGCAAAATTATTTCCTTTTAACGTTCATATCTCATCGGATTTTTAATATTTTTAAAAACCGTTTTAGTATGTTCTTTCTCTTGTATTTTGTCATCTTTCCTGAAGTTTTGATAAGGTTTGATCAAAAACTCTGCGTGTTATGAGCAAAAACCCTTCAAATAAAATTGCCGTTTTTTAAAAAATGTTTCATATCTTCGGAAGTAAGAGTGGTACGTTCATTTGAATTTGTACAGTAATTATACATAGTATGCTAATTAATTACTGAAATGCATAGCTTATTCCGAGCTATTTTCAAAGAGTTATGGTCAAAAAGCGGTTTTTCTTTCGACCCCCCTTCTTATCGTCCCCCAAATGCAAGGGTAATTTAATTTCAACTTGGAAATGTTCGGTGAAGAATATATTTTGTATGACTAAAGTTAAAGAACAATTGATCACTTATTTCTCGAGTTATATCTAAAAATGTAAATTTTTGAAAGTGTCCGGATACTTTTGGCCACCTAGTGTATCCGACTACGGCTCTTGCAATTTTATACTTTTGATTTCCGACTCAGATTCCGACTCCGTAGTCCTGGAATGAATCTTACATAGCTCACTATTTTTCATTTATATCTTGTGTACTAGTGGATAACCATCCCCCTCCCCAATGTGTAAAGAGGTCGAATAGAATGTGTCGTTTAATCGTGTCCAAAACTGAGAAAAAAAATTGCCCTAAAAACACAGGATAACTTAGAACGTTCTAATTTTTTTTTTTTTTTGAAACCAGCTCTGACATATGTATCATAATCAATCAGGTCTAGAACTACAGCGTAGCTGAGAAAGACCTTAAGCACTCTATACGTAAAAAACAAAAAAACTAACCGACGAAACGAATAGTTTCCAATTGCGTTATTTCTAAAAAAAAAATAGTTTTCCTTGGCGAAAACTCTTAGAAAAAGAAGCTTTTATCTATATAGTATCTAGAAAGCATATAAAATTCTCATAATTATTCCGAGAAATGATTTACGGTTGTTCTTCCTACTTCTCATCTAAAGAGATTAAAATTCGAAGAGAAAGGTGTATTGTTAAGAAATTATGTTTGCAATAACTACAATAAAAAAAAATACTGCAGAAAAGAACACTTCATTTGTACTTCAATTATTCAATAATGGTAAGTTCATTTTTCAAATGCAATTTCAAAGTAAATAAGTAAATCAAAATAAAATCAGTTCTGGCATGTGTATTCTAATCAATTAGGTCTAGAATTATAGCGGATCCGGGAAACACCAAAGTCACTCTAAACATAAAAAACAAAAATTCTAACCGATCAAACGAATAGTTTCCAACTCAGCTATTTCGGAAATTTTTCAGTTTACCTTGGTGAAAACTCTTAGCAAAAGGAAGCTTGTAGAATCCTCATAAATATTCTGAGAATTGATTTATGGTTTTCTTCCTGATTTAACAAGATACGAAAATTGGGACATTCCTTGCAAATCGATGTCAAGTTCCAATGTCATTACTATCTGAAAATGTTTTTTTCTCATGATAAGTTAAAACAAAAGGGTTGTCAGACCTAACCCCAAAATTTGATTATCTTTTGCTGGCATAAAACCCTTTTTATGTCTCATAATCCATCGTTGACTGCAATCGCGAACCATTTAGTACTTGCAAGAACTTATGATTGAAAGTTACAGTTTTATTATTTCCATAACATTCATGCATTATGAGCCAGATCGTAAAAATGAAAACAATTCTTTCGTTATTTAAGTGGAGAAGGAGAGGTTCTACTTCTTTCACACTCAGTTAACTAAGTATTTAAGTAGAAGAAAGACCGGAAAGAGTAAGGTCTTTTTTTTCCCTCAAACAAATGTTTTTAAATTCTCTATTTTTGATCAACGATATAATTTGCCTTCGTCGCAACGAAGTCTTTTGCCATCTAGTATGCAACTTTTCATTGCCAACTAGATATAAATGAACGAGAACGTACTGCGCATAAAGATAGAACAAATGTTTTTAAATTATTTATTTTTGATCAACGATATAATCTGCCTTCATCGCAACGAAGAATTTTGCCATCTAGTATGCAACTTTTCATTGCCAACTAGTTGCCATCTAGTATGCAACTTTTCATTGCCAACTAGATATAAATGAACCAGAACGTACTGCGCATAAAGATAGAACAGCTTGGATTTTAGGCCAATCTTTAAATGTTTCAAGTCTGAATGCTCGAATTTAAAAACAATTTTGAACAAGTGTATACTTAGAAAAAAAGTTTTAAATATATTTTAAAACTGATGACTAGGCTTGAAAGAAAAATTCAAAGACCTGCATTATTAGAAAAGTTTCAAATGTCTTCAAAAATACAATCTTATGCTTGCTTAAGTTCACCCTATAAAATTAGTTTGTTAAATTTATTAACAAAATTAACACAATATATTTTTGCGATTATTTCTCATTAATTTTGGCAACAATTAGAAATCGAAATCGTCGGGTATTGAGACAGAGACAGCAAATTGTGCGATTGTCTTTAGTTATTCAATGTATTTAAATGATTAAGAAGTATAATGATCAAAAAAGTAATTAAGCACATTTTAAGCGAACTGGTTCCTCGGATGAGGTCTTGTTCACGGAGCTTCGAAGTGAACGGTTATAACCAAACCAATGATGTATGATTCGAGGTAGTGAAGAGACTCGGATTGAGTTGACGTAAGATTAGCACTTCGAGTTTTTTTTTTTTTTTTTCAAAAACTTATATTAAAATTTGTCCGTATACATTTTTTTAGAAAAAAGCGTTAACATTTCCAAAATTATTTATATTTTCAGTGCTGCACGACACAGACTTAGTTTCATATCAAAACCCTAGGATGGAGGAGGCATCAAATCTCATCAGTAGCTACCACCATCGAGAGAAAAGGCAGTTAAATAATTGGTAAGTAACTGAACTGTTTATTTACAGCTTGTATATTTCAATAAGGAATTCAAAAGAATTTTGTTTTAATCTCTGAATATTGTTAATGTGAAGTACAAAGTACAGGAAGTATTATAACCACAAAAAAAAAAAAAAAAACACTTAAATTTCCTCCCAAATTTCCTTTGACCCGAAATTTGTTTTGACTAGATCATTTTACAAACATGTATTGTAATTTTTCTCCCCTAGTTTTTCATCACAAAAGTATCTTTTTAAATACATTCGTTACTGAGGAGAAAATGTTACATAAATTTTGTGTCTGGAAATCTTCAAAATTTAACCGCAATAAATAAAAGTTTTTCTCAAATACTTTATGAACTGAAAACTAGGATCCAACGCAATTCTGACGAGAGGTCATGTCAATCTAGTATAGACATGAAGGGCTCGGTTAGTAATCGGTGTCGTTCAAGTTTTATTCGTTTTATTTTGTGTGTGGAGGGGGGGGGGGCGACCAACTGACATGGGGTAGCCTTGGTTCTCGATGGGCGTGATTCATTATATTTAAGTTTTTGTAGAATGTTTTGTGCAATGATTGATATTTCTGTTACAATGGATTTGCACAGTTATAACAATGGGGTGTTTTTGCTTTTCCTAGAAAGATTTGTGTAAACCATTAACTACGTACTTTTGTTCAAACCTAAACAATTCAGTTCAATCAAAAAATGATTTCTAACGAAGCGGCATTGGTTTCTATGTTCTTATAATATTCACGCTTAAATAACCAAAGGTTCCGTCTAATCCAAGGTGACTATTTGTCCCATTTTGAACACGACAATCCCGTTTTTAAGTAGCCAGTCCCATTTTCCCTGAATGTAGTTACGGGAAGCTGGAATGTCCCGTGTTCTGAAGGGACGGTAGTAGAGTAGGGGGAGTGTTTCTGCCGAAAGTGGTTGGATGGAATTGCTTAAACGTATTTTTCTAACATTAACTTGATTCACGCAAATTTTTGCGCAATTATTGAATATATTTTATGCTCGCCTGCTGCACTAAAAGGGAATTTTTACTGAGGAATAATTTTTAGACTAGCATAGTCGCAAATCGCAGTTCTTAAAGCAACGTTGATTGTGCCAGCAGCAAATTTCAGGCAGGATTTTCATTACTTTTTGAATCGGCACCAAATGCACTCGAGCAAACTTGCGCATTAAATGTACAGTACAGCACTTTTTTAAGAATTAATTTCTGCTATTTTCTGTAATAAACACAAACTGTAAAGAAATGTATGGGCGATTCTCTGTAAACTCGTCATTTTTCACACGAAATCTGTCCGGGCATGGTTTTTTGAAATGTTCGTATAATTATAATACTATTGCTCCGAAAAGGACTCTATTACTTTGCTTTGAAAGAGGGCCAATTGAAGTTTGTGTTTTTCTGATAAATCATGATAGGGGTAAGTCCCCTTCCTAGTATAACTAGGCAGGGGACTGTGCCAGGTGACTGTGTTTTTGCTCTCTGTTGCGTAATATCTGCAAAACTATTGGAACATAATTAGTTACGAGACTACCTATCAATTTAGGCACAAATCGTGGACATAATAACTAATACGTTTCATAATTTAACTAATTGACATTAATAAAATCACTTTCCAGAGGACTGTTTTTGTAACGATCCTGATGCATACTTTCATCACAAATGTGGCTCTCAAACTAAGCAAAGTAGCGTTTCAACACCGTTCTCGGCGATTTCGGCAAATTCACACTGATTACTTTAAACTTCATGCCAAAAAGAATTTGCAAAAGTTATAGATTTTTCGTATTACAGCTTTGAATTTGTTGCAGGGGACTGTTTGAAAAAACTCCGGACAGAATGTACATGACAATTTTAAGTTTTAGAAATACGTAATTATACCTTATTTCATAAGAACAATATTGCTTCATTATTCTATTTTTAGATATTAATTGCCAAATTTATGTAGTTTTAATAGGTTTTTCGAAATACTATCTTTAACAGTTAGACTATGGGATTGGGACAGTCACGGGACTGTGTTTTTGGCGTTTAGATAATTTCTAGAAAAAAAATTAAATAGTTACCGCTCCAAATGCAATTGGGCCACAAAGTATTAATGCTTTACTTGTATAAGAAACAATAATTACTTTATTACACTTTATTATTTTTAAAATACTCGGTCCGGACAGCGAATTACCAGTTTACAGAGAATCACCCATATATATATATTTTTTTAATGAAAACGCAGCAGCCTATAATTTTATAACAATTTTAAAAGAAAAAAAACGATCCACCATAATTTAATCTACAAAATTTCATCCGAAAAGAAATGAAGTGGAGGAGATGACCACCCATGAAGCATAGCTGCAAATAATGATTGCTGAATTCAGTTGCAGAGACAGAAAACATTTCCGTCTGGAAAACAAAATCAAGAAATAAATGTTGCGTGGCCGAGTCGAGCGGTTTCTGTTATTTTGTTTGCATCGTCACTTCCACGGATTTTCTCCACATTTCAAGTTCACAGAAACTTGATGTAAAGCTTTTACTGTTTTTCAATTTTTCACCCTATAAGTTTCAGATTGTGCTTTTGCTGTAGGAAATATATTTTTTTTTCCAAAAATAAAAACACAGCGGCCTATAATTATATAATATTTCGTTTCAAGGGAAAGAAATACATGGTCATCGCGGTCTAATCTGCAAAAACTCTTCCGAAAGAAAGGATGTCGATGAGATGACCACCCACGAAGCACAGCCGCAAGTGCTGATTGTTGAATTCAGTTGCACCGACAAAGAAGATTTCAACGTAGAAAATGAAATCAAGAAGTAAATGTTGCGTGGACGAGACCAGCGCCTTCTGTTTTGTTTGCATCGTCACTTCCACGTATTCTCTCCACATTTAAAGTTCACAGAAACCTGATGGAAAGCTTTTTCTCTTTTTTAATTTTTCACCTCATTAAGTTTCAGATTTTCTTTTGAGGTAGGAAATACATGATGGTTTTTTTTTTTTTACTTAAAACACAGTAGCCTATAATCATATAACTTCCAGTTTCAAGGAGGGAAATACATGGTCATCGTAGTCTAATCTGCAAAAAAATCATCCCAAAAGAAAGGATGTCGATGAGATGACCACCCACGAAGCACTGTGCCGATTGCTGAATTCAGTTGCACCGACGAAGAATATTCCAGACTGAAAAACGAAATCAAGAAGTAAATGTTGCGTGGAAGCGTCGAGAGATTTCTTTTCTTTTTTTTTTTTTTGTTCCTTCTGTTTTATTTGCATCGTTCCTTGAGGGATTCTCTCTACATTTGAAGTTCAAAGGAACCTGATATGAAGATTTACCTCTTTTTTAAATTTTTCAACCCCATTTGCTTTTGCGGTGAGAGGGAGAATGAAAAATTCAATCAGCAGCTTTAAAACTTTTTCATCAACATAGGGTTGAACAACCAGTGGAATGTAAATAATATTGTGAATGGATCGTTTGCATTTGTTGAAAACAAAAAATAAAGTAAAGGCAAATAATACAACGTTAAAAAAGCACAAATGAGCAAGAGCACTCTGACTCGTGTATCGGCGTTTCAAGGAACGCCTTTTTTAATGCCAAAAATGTGAGCTTATAGATGTAAAGGCATCTGACAAAAGGGTCTTTACAACCATAGGACAAACATTTTCGTGCATTGAAAAGGGAGTTTCTTGTATCGCCGAAAAAATTGTCTGTCCATTCCTGCGTATTTGTGGTTTTTTGACGTTGTATTATTTGCTTTTATTTTTATGTAAAAAGGTATTTACATTTTCTCAAAAAACGAGGTTTTAACAGCTTTTTCTTAGATGAGTTAAAGAAACTATTTTGTTCAGTCATTTTTACTTCCTTTTACGTAGTAAAGGAAGTATTGTGATCGCGAAAAAAAAAATCACTCAAATTTGAGTCTAAATTTTGAATTTGCTCACCCCCGAATGAATGTTCAGTAGTTTTTTCGACCTGTCAACACGTGCATATGTACCTAACAACATATAAGCAGCCGAAAAACCCTTTTCAACCAACCCCGAGTTAATTACGACGAGTTTTCTCGTGACGTCTGTATATGGGTGATTCTATGCGTTTTTTGTGTCCCCAAAGAAAAAATAATCTGTTTAATTTCACACTCATTATATCACTAGTAGCCGCTATTTTTATGATTGTAGTGGTAAGGGCCAGACGAAATTTCAATTTTTAGCTGGTTTATCGATACCAGGGGAAAATGCGTTGCCATGGGAGTGACACTATTGGCAGAATTCTGGTTTTATTTACTATTATGTCACTTATTTTTCGGTGTAAAATCATAGTATGGACTCATTTCTATAAAACCTGTATTCAAAATTTTTTTTCGCGTTGTAATAAAATAAAAAAACAATCTTGAAAACACGACATTTTGCATACAAGTCGCACCGCAGATCCCAAATAAAAATACTTCCCGCATTATTTACGTTCATTCAAATTGCTTTCACAGGGGCAAATAATATTAAAAATGAAATTAATTATGCTTATAACACAGTTTTAATGTATATTTACCCTTTTTTGGAACAAAATTGCCAGGGGAGTGACGCCAGAGAAGTGACAAAATCACACATTACCTATAAAAATAACATCACGCGTTCTTCTTACCAGAACTTCACGTAAACCGTGATGTCTGCACACAACAAGCATTACATTATACATACGCACACTTATGTAACGATGAAATATAAAAAGTTATACTTACCAGGGGAAATACTACAGCGACTGGCGCAGTACGCTTTGAGGCACTTTCAACGAGAACCGATTCAATAATATTCGAATTTTTTTAAAAACTCTTAGCTTGCTTTTAACTTTACTCAGTATCACACTGGTTATTCGCAATCAACATCATCCTTATGCATTTTTTATGCGAAATTTCAGTCTTTGAAGTTCGCCAGGTGAGGGTGACACTGTTGATATGGCCCGTTGAAAAGTGTATTTTTTAAAAATAATAATAAATATTTTTTCAATGTTTACTGATGAAATATGTTTCTCTGTTAATGTAAGTGTATGATCATGGCAAAAAACATTATGCCAAGTTAGCAAAAATTGAGCGTCGAACATGTTTGTATAAAAACTAGTATTTGAACAGGCCAGGGGAGTATACATTTAGGACTATTTTCAGCTATAAATGCTAAAATAAAATAATTGTAGTGAATTAATTAGGTGGTCCATATAAAAGATAACAGTCTGTAAGGCTTAAGCATACAAAAACATTAATAAAATCAGTTTAACATGAAGTTTTTCCATTGGCCGTCTGAATTCAAATAGCGTAGAATCACCCATATACGTATGTGCGGATGTAGTGTGTATGTGTGTCGCATAACTCAAAAACTATATGCCGTAGAAGCTTCTAACTTGGTATGTAGGCTCTGAGGATGGTCTAGTTGTGCACCTCCCCTTGTGGTTGCATTCGAATGTTCCCAAGGGGATGTTTTACACCTTTTTCTGGGTAAAACTGTTAATTTCAATTAAGACTCAAGTGATATGAATAGGCGCGACCACTTGGCGATATGTCGCCAAGCTTTTGGTAGCCAAGTGTTTGATGCCAACTTGCGACATATCGCCAAGTTGGCGACAAATTTGGCAAAAAAATTATTTTTTGAATTTGGGCTCAACTAGGCGCTATTGGCGATATTTTGCGAAAAATTCACTGAATGATATTGAAATCAGCAATATTTAGAAAATGAACCATTGTAAAATATGTTTTGCATTGTTTTGTGGCAGATTAGGGGAGTTATTTGAATCGTTACCTTGCTCACTCCAAGCACTATTTTAACACTTAAGGCAACTACTAAGAAATTTACACGTAAAAGGAAGTAGTGTGGGGTCCATACCAGATTTTTTTTTTTTTTCGTTCTTGAAAAGCCCAAATTTTGTTACGTTAAATTTAGTATTGAATTTAATGAAAAAATCATTCCTGCCAGTATTCTAGGGGTTATGTAGCACTGAGCTATGTGGTTGATAAAACTCTGACTGTCTACTTTTAGGAAAAAAATAACAGAAATGACTGAACCCTTTTGAAACAAAACTATGACTTACGTTCTTTAGGCACAAAGAACGAAAGAAAATGATTTATTTTCATTAAAAAGTTATTGAAGTTTTTTTTTTTTTTCATGTAAATCGAAAGTCCTCAAACTTTTTAAATCTGGGGCCTGGGGACCCCTTACCAAAACTTTCTGTTTTTCATGTACCGCCTACCTAGGTCTAGTTTAAAGCTAATTAAGCAACTTAATATTTACATTAGAGCGTTTTCCAAATTATAGTGAACCAGATGGTTAGTTATAGCCAGAATGTCCTAAAATCATGAAACAAAGCAGAAAATATGAAAAGATCAAGAGACAACTCAAAAAAGAAACACTTAATATATTGTTTATACTTAAAAAAAAAGCTAAAGCTATCAGCACAAAATACCATACAAGTCAAAATTGTTAGGTTTATGAACTGCCGTCGTCGACGCTTTGGACAAATTTCAACAAATGAAAATTATCAGGCAGAGAATTAATTTCACTTTAGAAAATAACCGCAGTTAAATAATTTTGAGGAAAAAAAAAGAAAGGGAGGGTTTTTACCATAAATGTTTGTCAGAACAATTTTTTTCGAACATATTTAGACTAAAGAGAAGATAGAGACGTAACAAAAATGCTAGTTCCTAAACCTCATTTTTTCCATATTTATGTCACCAAAGGTAGCCAAGAAGTGCAATTTTGAAATTTTGATTTTGAATGAATTCCGGGGATATTTGCCGAACCCCACATCCGCATATTTAGGCCACAATACGCAATTTCAATTTCGAAGAACTTCCACGAAAGCACATTACTAAAGATAGTCTGAAACGGTGTTTATAAAGCTACAATATCGAGCATTTTCCGGAGAGACCCCCAAAACCCTTATTTCCGTTTGCCTATATTTTGATCTATTTACACCTTCCCAAACTCCTAAACCATAAGTTAAATTAGCTCTCCCTCTCTTTCGGTTTACGCGTAAAAAATCAGGGGTAGCCAAATTCACTCACCGCCCCCAAGTTTCTGACTTTGCGACGACCTTGCATTCGTTTCATTTTTTTTTTCTTTTTCTTTTTTCTTTTCATAAAACATTTATTAAACAAGTGAGGTTATGGGCGAATGGGAGCGGGGGAGGGGGGTTTACTCGAGCCAAGTGCCAATTTGATGAAATGTCCTGTACCGTTTTAACGGGTCACTCCCGCCCTGGGGCTTTCTTTTAAATTACATGTTAGTTTCGGGGAAATACGGTATAGTGAGCTTATCCCTGGTTGGCGCATGTTTTTATTCGTTTCAACCTTTCCACACACACTGAAGCAGAAAAATAAATGTTCTCCTAATATCTTCGCTTTGTTCAGAATTCACTTCCATCGAGTAAAGACACGCCCTTTTTGAGTTCTGCGGAAAGTCAAATTAGACGTTCTGGTTTCCTTCTGTTCTCCCGTTCGGTACCTTTCTTTTTCTCTGTTTAGTCCAAAACCGGCAGGGTCATTTGAAAGTCACTTATATAATGTTTGTGCTGTCTAAGTCTATGCATTCTTCCACGCGTGTTACTCGGTATTTTTGAGGGAAGACCAATTACTAAAGAAGTAAAGGATACTGCCCATCAGAGAGTTCAAGGAAAAGACGGCAATTTTGGTTGCACCTCAAAGAAAGGTCACCTCATTCCATGCCATGTACCTTTACTTTGCTTCTCTGAAACGCCAAAAAAGAAGGAGAAGGGAAAAGAAAAGTTTTTTGAAGGCGGTGCAGTGTTGGTGAAGAAGTAGCCTCTAGTTTTCAGTATTGTGCAGTTTAGTAACATCGGTGCATTGGTTACAAAAAATACGTCACATCAGTTCCTTAATCCATCAATACCTAGAGTTCCTTTGTAGGGACGGTCCAAAAAGGGTTTGAATTTTCCCAAAATGAACATTTCAACCAAATGATAGTGTTCAATTAGTACATTGGTATTGTTTCAATTCGTTATTAACAAATTACAGCACATAACCATTGTAAAACGTGTTCTGTAGGAGTTTTAATATGATTTTTATAAAAAATGACATCCTTCACAATCTCAAGAAAAAAAGCTAAGTTTTCAAAGTTATTCCCAGCTTCCCAGTGTATGTTAATTGCTGATTTTATTGCTTCTTATAATATGTCTTTTTAAATATTATATCGTAGGCAGAAAAAAAAAATTAGTAAAAAAAGTATGCACCCTCGGGGGTCTATCGTAATTTTTAAGGGACGATTTTTCTTTCCTTAATAAAAAAAATATTTTTTACATAATATATTTTTTTCCTGTCCATTAAACACTGTTTGTAACCAGTATACAAAATGTCTCTGGAAAAAAAAATGTTAAGCATTAATAGGTTAAACTCACACACACACACTTCCTGCATGCAACTTGAGTACATTTGTTACACATACAATCAGTTGATGCGTAGATTGGTGATATTCAATACTTCATTTGTAATGTTTTCTTTTTCTTTTATCAACCGGTCCAAGAGCCTCAAAAGACTATTATGGGAGATAGAAGTCAGTTTGTAATATATTACGATGGTTAGTGAAAAAGCTTATTTCTTATATGCAGGGGTGCCTACAAGATGGGTTCATGGCGCAAACTACACCATTGAAATTTTCAGGGGGATGGTTAACCCATTTATGCCCAGTAGCCTTAAAACGGGAAGCTTGTTAGTTACTGCACACAAAAACCCGTAATGGGTATATCATTTTACTTCAGTTGTTTTTCACAAATTAAATAGTCCTTCCTCTTGAGAAAACTAATTAGATCCATTATTTGGATACCAGAGTTTTTTTATTGGCAGCTATTTTCAGGCAAATCAGTCAAGCAACGATCCAGCATGGATAGCTTCAGAAAGTAAGTTTTTTTTGTGAACTTATTTTGCATAAAATTAAACTATTTTAAAATGATTTGCTTAAAATTGATCACAGATGCCTTCTGTAATGTTACTTTGCAGAAGTAAAGTCAAGTAAGGTCGTATTTTGCTCACATATTTGCGAAATATCCCATAAACAGGACGTTAAATAACTTAATAAGTATGGCAACGGAGAACTATTTTAAGCCTAAAATGTATGTAAACCATTACAAGTAAGAGTTTTAAGCTGATAACAAGAAGTTCTGTCAAGAACTAAACGAGCCTACTTTCCCGTACATCGACATCGGCATTCTAGCATCTGATCATTATTCTCTTGATTATCTAAGACTAAAAATTATGTCAAACATACCTTTTTAGCACTTGAAGCTGATTTTTAAAAGCAAAATATACCCCTCTCATCGGATGAAATAGACACATAAAAAGTAAATAAATGAATAAATAAAGTTTTGTCGCACCTTTTAAAGAATGTAACTGTTACAGTTCTTCCATAGAAAAATTCCTCAATTGTTTTCAAAAAAAAAAATTAAAAGTACAAAGTACATCAAAACACATTTTATCAAAGAAAGAAAAAAAAAAACTCGTCCGTTGATAAAATGTCTCGAATTTCACTTTTAATCCGTTGCCAGTTGTTAAATATAAATAAAGAATAAAATGCCCTCGTGAATGAAACATTTTTGTTACAAAAAAAAATCGTCTGCCAAAAATAATAATAATAATAATAATAAATTCAATAAAACAAATGAATAAATAAACAAAAAATCGTCTGCACAGTCAGTCATTTTTTTTCGGACTGTTTACTCAAAAGTTATTAGGGGTGACAGCTTGCTTGAGCGGTTCAATGTTGAACGAAAAATTGTTCAAATCGGAAATGTAAATACGGGAATGAAGTATCCTTGAAAAGTTCTTTCCAACAAAAAAAAATTTGTTCAAATCGGACTGTTCATTAAAAAGTTAGTATCGCGGGACCGGTTGTTTGAACGGCTCAAATTTGAACCAAAAATTGTTCAAATCAAAAAATCAAATATAGGAATGAGCTGTACTCGCCGAGATCTTTCGAACAAAAAAAAGTTCGTCCAAATCGGAATGTTCATTCAAAAGTTATTAGGGGGGGACAGACAGACCGACCGACAGACCGACCGACAGACCGACACACAAATTCCCCATCTCAATACCCTACTTTCAAATTTTTAATTTTTCGATATTCATTTTACCTCTTTATTTTTTTAACTTGGCGATATTTTTTGGACTTGGCGATATTTTTTTTAACTTGGCGATATTTTTTGGACTTGGCGATATTTTTTAGATGCATTAAGCTACTTTTAATACTTTTTTCGTCTTTCTTTTATTTTTAACGGGAAAGTAGGCTAAAAATTGAAAAAAAAATGTTAAAAAAAACTTGGGCATAAATGGATGTATGGAAACTTTTTTCATTATAATTTTTTATTTAAATTACATATTCATCAAGAATATCCAAATTAGTTCAAACCTCCCCACTAGAGGGAGATTTGGCCAACCTCATTAATAATAAGTGTCCAATAAGATGCTATTATAAAGTACCAGCAACAATAACGCCTAAGTAAATACCATAAATAGTTAAATGTATTTAGTTTGAATCAGTTTTGATTATGTTTACTAAAAATGTCAGTTATATTTCAATGCAACTCTTTCTGAGCCGGTATTGATATTGAATGACGGGACTTACTGACATCTACATTTCAGACAGTTGCCTAGGGTGATTCAAAAAATTTTTTTTTGAATTTCTCTGGTCTTACCCCGCAGTTTTTTTACACTATTCATGAATGTGATGTATGTAAAATTTTAGCTCAATTGAATAATATTTAGAGGTCGCTCAACGCGATTGAATTCTGTTGAAAATTAGCAATTTCGAGAGTTGGAGTACATAGCTTCATTACCCGAAAAAATATTATTCTTCATATAAAATGGAATAACTTAAAACGTTAGTTTACTCTACTAAGTAATTAGTCAATAAAATAATAGCTCCAAAGCTGCATTTTCTCTTACCTGAGTTTGGGTAGAAAATGCAGCTGCAAGCTCGGGCTGCGGTTTCTGTTTTCTTTTCGGTTGTTTGAGGTGTATAAGTTTATTTGGCTAAAACACCTAGCATCCACTCTAGACAGGGCCCAGTAATTTGAGAAGGGTTTTGATCTCATTTGGGGAGGGGCTCTAGCAAAGGGGATGCCATCGAACTTGGGAGAGGCATCCCCACTTGTAGGGCTGAGATCTACCAATGGATCAGTTATGTCTAAATCTTTCTGTACATTCTTAAGATACATAAGTCATATTTAACGACGTAAATATTCTACTGTTAGACAACAGATACATGCACGATATTTCGCTCGATTTCATGCAAAACTCTTTGACAGAGAGTGAAATTAAAAGATCATTCGTATAAATAAAGGTACACATATCAACGGCAGACATTTTTCAAAAATGGTCATAATGAAAACAGCATGTCGTAAGTTTATTGATACAGTCGACGCTCGTTATAACGACCACACGTTATAAAGATCATCCTAATATAACGACCGGTGAGAAAACCCCCAACTGTATACGAATATAATGTTCTACCTCTTATAGCGACCACTCGATATAAAGACCGTTTTCTGTAGGACGGAGACGGTCGTTATATCGAGCGTCGACTGTAGTCGAAAATTTGCGCGAATTCGTACTCTCTGTGTTGTCACAGAAGCAAGTGATCATTAATTAAAACACAAAATTGAATAAATTGTATACAAAAATAAATAAAGAGCGCTTTAAAAATGCTGTTAAAAAGGTGGTTTGAGTTGAACCAAAGAAAGCGTTGATAACTTTTATGATTGAAAATTTTCAACGATTTCAAAATCTACAAATCTATTCTTCTTTAAGCTTAGCTGCGAAATTAATGTTACTTTAAAATTTAAATTAGCAAAATTAACTTTAATTCCTTGTGCTCTAAAAGTAACGATCCATTTCTATGACAACACTAATGTATTGATTTCGTTCACAAGTCTTCAAAGAAATGCTCTAGCCGAAAGATTAGCCATCGTTTCTCAGAAACTGGGAGAAACATATCGCATCCCCCCCCCCTAATAACGAAAGTTACACGGCTCAAAAGTTTGGGAAAACGTACAAACTGATTGAAAATCAAATGTAATCCTCTTTCTTTGCCACAAAAACTCACATAACTGACGCGTTTTTGGGGGCCACGTGGGCCTAGAGGTAGAGTACTCTCCTCGTAAGTAAGGCTACTCGTAAGCAGGTGGTCGCGGGTTCGAATCCCCCTTTGCCCATGGATGTTATTTCATCCTCTCTGTGCGGTAAATCTGTCCTGTGTTTGTCAAGAGGCAAAGCGCATAGTACGCAGTCCTCATGTGTGTTGAAGCTGATGGCTTCTGGAAAAAAAAAATTGACGCGTTTCTCGAGACGTAAAATCGACACTCAACAAAAACATAAATGTGAAAAAGGAGCCAAGTTCGGTTGAAACAACGTTTGGGCAGTTTGAAGCAGTGGTGCCACCACTGACAAAAGAGTTGAAATCTAACAGGCTCCAAGTTGTACAGCTGTTCTGTTAACTACAGTCGTGAGAGTTATTGAAATGTTCATTAATTTATTTTAATAACATTTCGTTAGTTCCTTTCATATCGGCTTCGGAACTTGGCAAGTTCATTTCTAACTAACGGAAGTCGGACTTTTTTGAACGTAACTTCGTGACGATTAAAACTTGCCCAGTTCCGAAGCCGATATGAAAGGAACTAACGAAATGTTATTAAAATAAATTAATGAACATTTCAATAACTCTCACGACTGTAGTTAACAGAACAGCTATAGAACTTGGAGCCTGTTAGATTTCAACTCTTTTGTCGGTGGCACCGCTGCTTCAAACTGCCCAAACGTTGTTTCAACCGAACTTGGCTCCTTTTTAGCCTACTTTCCCGTTAAAAATAAAAGAAAGACGAAAAAAGTATTAAAAGTAGCTTAATGCATCTAAAAAATATCGCCAAGTCCAAAAAATATCGCCAAGTTAAAAAAATATCGCCAAGTCAAAAAAATATCGCCAAGTGAAAAAAATAAAAAGGTAAAATGAATATCGAAAAATTAAAAATTTGAAAGTAGGGTATTGAGATGGGGAATTTGTGTGTCGGTCGGTCGGTCGGTCGGTCGGTCTGTCTGTCCCCCCCTAATAACTTTTGAATGAACAGTCCGATTTGGACAAACTTTTTTTTGTTGGAAAGATCTCGGCGAGTACAGCTCATTCCCATATTTGATTTTTTGATTTGAACAATTTTTGGTTCAACTTTGAGCCGTTCAAACAACCGGTCCCGCGATACTAACTTTTTAATGAACAGTCCGATTTGAACAAACTTTTTTTTGTTGGAAAGAACTTTTCAAGGATACTTCATTCCCGTATTTACATTTCCGATTTGAACAATTTTTCGTTCAACATTGAACCGCTCAAGCAAGCTGTCACCCCTAATAACTTTTGAGTAAACAGTCCGAAAAAAAATGACTGACTGTGCAGACGATTTTTTGTTTATTTATTCATTTGTTTTATTGAATTTATTATTATTATTATTATTATTTTTGGCAGACGATTTTTTTTGTAACAAAAATGTTTCATTCACGAGGGCATTTTATTCTTTATTTATATTTAACAACTGGCAACGGATTAAAAGTGAAATTCGAGACATTTTATCAACGGACGAGTTTTTTTTTTCTTTTTTTTTTTTCTTTCTTTGATAAAATGTGTTTTGATGTACTTTGTACTTTTAATTTTTTTTTGAAAACAATTGAGGAATTTTTCTACGGAAGAACTGTAAAAGGTGCGACAAAACTTTATTTATTCATTTATTTACTTTTTATGTGTCTATTTCATCTGATGAGAAGGGTATATTTTGCTTTTAGAAATCAGCTTCAAGTGCTAAAAAGGTATGTTTGACATAATTTTTAGTCATAGATAATCAAGAGAATAATGATCAGATGCTAGAATGCCGATGTCGATGTACGGGAAAGTAGGCTCGTTTAGTTCTTGACAGAACTTCTTGTTCACATTTATGTTTTTGTTGAGATATCATGCATTTTTGAAAAGTCGAAGTAACGGTTATGCTTTCATTTAGACACAAATTAATACACACATAACATGAGATTTCAGTTACGCTGACAACGCAGATATAACATAGGCCATGCTACATTCGACATATTTTTAATTTTAATGATTTTACTCGTAATTCAAATAAATAATAGGAGACGCTGCAACTTATGATCAATGACGAAAGAAACAGGTAAAACAAGTAAATTTTCTTCGCGTTTACCCTATATTTTTCTTAAAAGAGGAATAGAATATTTTAACTACTTGGTTAATATCTTAAGTCACCGCAAGGTGGCATAGTCAATCTCTAGAATTCGAATTATTTATTTCATCTTTGATAAACCATTTTAATCTTCCGTCAAGGCAAACTAGGCCTTGAAACAGCTTACAATAAAATATTTGATTTTAAACTTAAGTATTTTATTTTTGGCAACGTTTTACAAGCATTTTGGCGCCTTTGTTTGACGAACCATTTATAAATCGCGCCAAGATACTCATTAAAAAAAATGCTTTTTTTCTTGCATTTTAATGTAGTTTTTGGACTTTTTAGATTTTTCCTATAGTTAGTGTATGGAAATATACCTTGATACCAAATTTTAAGATTCTGAGACACTTGGAAGTAGGTAAACATTTTGATGAGTGAGTGTATAATCTAAATAAGAAAATCGCCATATTTTCACTTTTCAAATATTAATAACTTTAAAACTACAAGAGATATATTCATAAAATTTAGGATTATGGGTGTTCTATGTCACTCTAGTAGACTTGAAAAATTTAAAGCATGTAGATGAAGTAGTTCTTGAGAAACGGAGGGGTCGAAAGTAGCCCGAAATGGTTCGTGTAAAGATACACTAGCAGATGGGCAGCGCGAACTTGGCTGACACACTGCCGTGTGTCTTGATATAAGTGATACATCATTGTAATTTCATATACAGTCGACGCTCGTTATAACAACCACACGTTATAAAGACCATCCTAATATAACGACCGGTGAGAAAACCCCCAACTGTATACGAATATACTCTATGTTCTACCTCTTATAGCGACCACTCGATATAAAGACCGTTTTCTGTAGGACGGAGACGGTCGTTATATCGAGCGTCGACTGTATTAGGAGCAAATTTTTGAACTTTAAAAATGCAATGTTAATTTAAACAACATATAGTAATCAGTACTGTTCGCATCATCTTTTTCACTTCATTTTGAATAAAAAATGTGAACTCTTTTGCAGTTTTGAAGTAGGTGATTGAAGGGTTTGGGGAGATGAAGGGCTTATGTAAGAAAATCCTAATGTAAAGTAATGTATGTTCAAAGTTTGATTGTTGCAGCCCTTAAGTCGTTTTCTGGTTTTGTTGTCAAATGGGCGTATGAAATCAGTCTACTGATATCTATTTTTTAACCCCTGACGCAACAAGGAAGGGAGTTATAAGTTTGACGTGTCTGTGTATCTGTCTGTGGCACCGTACAGCCTAAACGGGTGGACCAATTTTTATTTATTTTTTTTTTTTTTTAAATTTGAAAGATGAAGTGATCGTGAGTGTTTTTAGCTAGATCGCGTTTCCGGATGATATTAACAAAGAAATTAATTAAAAACCATTAAAACGTTTTCCGCGATTTTTGAACTGAAAAATTAGTGGAAAATTTAAAATAATGTACCAAAAGGAAGAAAGAAACTTCTTGCTTCTGGTAAGCTGTGTTTGGAACTTCCATGTAAATCAAAACTCGAATTATTACGGTTAATTCTTAAATCTTTAGGATTGGTCACCGATGTAATTATTGGGTGACGAGGAAAGAAAACTCATTGATTTAAAATGTTTATATGTTGCCAGTTTTTATTTGTTAACAATTCAAATACTTTTAATTGATTTTAGTACAAGAATTTTAAATATTTATTCTGCTTTTGCGACTAGTAAATTTTGCTTTAAGGATTATCTTTACTTTTCCATGTTTACCATATCCTCCCGAAAACAAATTTAGGCAGGGATTCAAGTGAAACAGGCCATCGCAAATTACAATCGCTACTGGAAATGAATTACATTAGAACGTTTCTTGATAAAAAAATCGTGACGTCAGCGTGACGTTTGCCTATGAAAAACGAGCTAGATAAAACGTCACAGCCTACTTGGCGAATAAGAGGATATCACTGACTGCTTGTGAGCTCTTATTGGCTCCACCCGTAGTGACGTCATGCCAAGTTAAGTTGATGATAATGTAATTCACTTCCAGTAGCGATTGCAATTCGAAGCGATCGCAGTGCTGTTTCACTTGAATCCCTGCCTTAGATTCAAAATGTTTTATGACCATAGAAGTTCGTTTTAAAATGAAATCGGCAATCAGGGTCGGGTGTTGTTGAAATATTTAATTTAATCTTAGTACTTGTTAATGTACCAAGTTGTATCCGTTGCTTACCTGTATTCAGATTGTATTTCCAAAAAAATTAACATGGCCCCTTCATCCACCAAATCCTTCAATTACTAATTTCTGATTTTTTTCTTAAAGGTTTAGTGTGAACAACCCATGGATTCAGAATCTTGCAAAGCGTTTCAACGATTTTCTTGCACCAGTAAGGGGTTATATTCAAACAGGTCAGAGCTTAAGCTCCCAAATATCGACAATGGTAAGTTCGTTAAACTTATATTCAAAATATCCTGCTAATATTCTCCAAAATAACAAGGTTTGTATCGTCTAATTTCATTTATTTTTTGATATAAGAAACATAAAAAATCGTGTACGTTAAGAAATGTGTTTGATAAAACCATCTTCTAAACAAAGGTTGCGACCGTCTAAAGACCACTTTTGAGACACTTGGTCCACTTTGTACAGAAACATTTTTTTTTCTGATGGTTGGAAATCAACATTATTTGTTTCCTTGTGATATAAGGAAACTTTTTACATTATTATTTTTTATTTAAATTACATATTCATCAAGAATGTCCAAATTAGTTCAAACCTCCCCACTAGAGGGAGATTTGGCCAACCTCATTAATAATAAGTGTCCAATAAGATGCTAGTATAAAGCACCAGCAACAATTACGCCTAAGTAAATACCATAAATAGTTAAATGTATTTAGTTTGAATCAGTTTTGATTATGTTTACTAAAAATGTCAGTTATATTTCAGTGCAACTCTTTCTGAGCCGGTATTGATATTGAATGACGGGAATTACTGACATCTACATTTCAGACACTGTTGCCACATCTTTTTCAGAACACACACAAATAAAACTCTTTAATTTTAACTATACAACAGTTGTTTGAGAGTCTTTGAAATAATTATCTACATCACTTGCGATGTGGTTTAACTTCAGATATAAGTTCACCTGAACACAAATCTCATTTTTACTCAGTTGTTTGTTTCCTGGTCTTTTTCTTAATGTTTTGAGAATTTGTCTATCATATTGTACATCGTTTCGATACTTGCTTTGACTGGGATGTCATTAAAAATCCTTGATTTGGTACGTTTTCTACCACATTTGTCTTTTCTAGGTCCTTATGTTATAGCTTTTCATATCTTAAAATAAAAGTTATTTTAATGTAAGAATGAAGGCTTTCACGGCCGGAGTAAATACTAGTTAAGGATTCCGGGCTGTTGTGCCGTGGTCTGAATGGCTTTAATACATACGTTTCGATCGCAACTGCGGCGGTCATCTTCAGTGGGTGTCGTTGATTAATTTGGCGACTGATGCGAAATTTCGAACTGCTGCAAGATTTTAAATTGAAAACGCAGCGCCCTCTACCTTCCGGCTCGAGATTGACAGATAACTGGATCGTGCTGGAGTGCGCTGCGTTTTCAATTTAAAATCTTGCAGCAGTTCGAAATTTCGCATCAGTCGCCAAATTAATCAACGACACCCACTGAAGATGACCGCCGCAGTTGTGATCGAAACGTATGTATTAAAGCCATTCAGACCACGGCACAACAGCCCGGAATCCTTAACTAGTATAAAAGTTATTTTAGTTACAATAAAATAAATAAATTAGCAAATAACTGAGGAAAGTAGAGATGGGTTAAGTATCTTAATAAGTATGCTCCCAAATGAGAAAAGCAAGTTTAAGCTGTGTTAAGTTTGATCAAAAAATGCATTAACAGATAATGCTTCAAATAATCAAGGGATTGATTTCAAGTTGAGAACAAAAAAATTCTCTCACTTGAATCAAAAACTATTCTGTTTGAAACCAATTAAATGTTGAAAACTGTTCACAAATTATTATGCCATGAAAAATAAATAAATAAAAAATAAAAAAAAAAGAAAAACTAATTTGGGGAGACTGACCGGAGTTAAACCTTCCAGAATTGGAATGGGTCAAACCTCCCTTAATAGCTATTTTATCAAATAATTTTTAAAACGCATTAATACGTAGTGTGAAAGTAAAAATTAAGTATGCAGTATTTTTATATGTAAATCTGAGTGCACAAATAATACGTTTTTTTGCCTAAAAAAGACATCACACGCGTTTGCTCCTTGATTCTACTTCAAAATGTCTAAAAAAAATAGAAAACTTTATTTTACTTAATACCGTATTACTGTATGATGCTTATCAGTTATATGTTTAAATATGAAAAAGAGTGCTTTTTAAAATTTTAGTTTTTTTTCTCCCACAACTAAGAAACATTCTGCAAACTCTCTCAGGAATCTACGACGCATGTCGTAGCGTCGACCTGTTTCTGCTATTGGGTTATGAAGAACAATGAGGGAGTTTTTAATTATTTAGATTACAGGCAAACCTCGCTATACTGAACCCTCAACAGGCCATCGTAAGAGATCGCTATAGATATATCCAATCGTTTAATACTTCTATAATGAATCTTTTAATTACACGATGTTTCCATTAGTAATTAGGGCAATTACGAATGGAAAAATTTCAAAATTTTCAAATTTTGTAGTTAACTTATTACTCAATAATAAGTTAACTACAAAAATGTACCTTTTTTGTTAACATTTATACATAGCATGAAAGGAAAATGTTATTTTCTGTTGCAAGCTTTTGAATTTTACAAGCATTTCACCAATTTATTTAGTCAACTATTGCAAACAACTCCACAGCATGTTGATTTGTAGTTTCACTCGCAAAAACATTGCTCTAAGCATTGATAGCTGCCGTTGGAGAAAAAATTTAAAGTTCTAAACTCAGACCTTTTGTTTATTCATCAATATCAAAACATCAGTCCCAAGTCAAATTGTTATTGTTAAACGTTTTTGCGTTATTCAGAAAACACTGAAACTCATAAAACCAGAACATCTTTTTTTTTTACACATGTTCGAAGTCAAGAATTATTTTTAATGAAATTTGTTTGAAAAGGTGTTTTTGAAACGTTTAATATCGTAATAACCGATTTTTTAGCTTTCGAGGGATCGCTATAAGCGTCTGAAAGCGTATTAGTTGCATAGGGCTTGAGTTCGGAATATTCAAAAGGTTCACGACAACTGGGGATTGTTATATCCTGTGTTAGACTGATGTTTTTGATTTAAAGTTTCACTATATTCATAAAAATAATTTATTTTGCAACCCATTTCAAACTTATCTGTATAGGTAATAACACACAAATGACGGTGAACAAGCTAATATTTCGTTTCAAGCGGATTTCATAACTATTATTTCTTAATTTTGGATAACTAAATATTAGTTAAAGAATGTTTTTCGGTTGTACAGTAACAAGTAGTACAAAACAAGTAAATAATAAGTGACACAGTTTAAATAGAGCAGTTGTGGTTCAAGTGAAAAAAAATGCAACTCAAATTTGATATATATATTTTAAAACTAATTTTAATGTAGTGATATGCCTTGGAACCTGAAAAAAAATTGAAAATAAAAGTGTAAATATAGGAAGCGAGTTATGTTATAACCAAGGAGATTAAAGAGGAGGAGCTAAATCTCTGCTATCTAAAAGTGACAACGAATTCTCATTACCACCAGAGGACACTACTTACCAAACCCTCCCTATTTCCTAAAGGAATCAATGTAAATGATACTAAATCTGTCATCTTTTTAAATGCTGCTATGGGAAAGAAAATATTTTTTTTTCGACTGGATTTTGGTGTAAATCTTCGGTTGACATTATGAATTAAATATGATTTTCATCCCACGAAAATAGGTGCGATAGTCTTTCAGAAATAGGTTTAATCGAATGCACTTACCAACTTGCCAAATCTAACAGAGTCTGTTATTTTTTAAAGAATGCTGTTGGCAAGAATATTTTTTTTTAAATTGGAATTTTGCTCAAACCATCGATTAACATTATGAACTAAATATATTTAATAAATATATTTAAACTAATAATTATTTTGTCTACTAAATATATTTAATTAATAACAAAATTAAATACTGACATAATTTTTTGCCACATGCTTAATTTATCAACAATTTAGAGAACTGATTCTCAGCAAAAATAACATCGTACAATGCAAAGAAAATATCGCATACAGTAGCATGTCAAATTTGGCAAGTAGCTAGATGCGATCAATTAAACATCTTTCTTAAAAAATACGGCAAAATTTCAGTGGGATCAAAGTCATATTTAGTTCATAATGTTAATCGATGGTTTACACCAAAATCCATTTGAAAAAAAAAAATATTTTCTTTCCCATAGCAGCATTTAAAATGATGACAGATTCAGTATCATTTACATTGATTCCTTTAGGAAATAGGGAGGGTTTGGTAAGTAGTGTCCTCTGGCGGCGTTGAGAATTCGTTGCCACTTTCAAACTAGCGCATCCGTAGAACATTTCTCTCCTTCTTTCTACTCCGTGGTTATAACAATAGCTACAGTTGTAACAGCGAACCATTGTACAATAACAAATTAAAAAGCTAACTAGACGAATTTAAAATAATTTCAAGAGTTGTAAATTCGATTTTGAAACAACCGTTGCGTTACGATCATCCTTAGTAATAATGTAATTGTAAAGCGAGTTTGTGTGCTTGTTAGTTTGTTACGCTTTCATGCCTTAACTGATCATCATGGAGTTATGTATACATGTTGTCATCGGTACTGAAAATAACATAGGATAACTTTCATACCGTTAAAAATATTTTACTCCTATTTAAGAAAAATCATAAATGTAAATTTATCTTATCGAAGAAATGTCATACTAGTTCGACTTAGCATATCTGAGGTCCGGTTTATTTTTATCAGTGGTTCAGAAACCTTAATTTAGGAAAGAGGTATTCAGCGTTTTCTTTTTAACTTACGAGCCCCATTGTAATTTTTTTGAGGCAAGACGGGTCAACAATTCAACAACATTTCAGTTCTGATATTTCAGTTAGCGCTAATCCTCCTCCCTAACTCCATACACCCGCGATTTCAGTTTTTAATTAATTAAAAACTAAAATCGCGGTTAAAACTCAGTAAGACAGAGTAAAAAGCACTCAGTTGTAGGTTTAGATACTTCTGGGCCTAGTTTTCTTAGAATATTCTTCAAAGAATATATATTATGGGCTGGAGACATTTGATCCAGCAAATGTGTAGTCAAGGAGTCAAGGCAGCCTGTGCCATTGAGACCATTAAAGCTTTCTCAATAGCTTGAGGGCTGGACATCTTTAGCCGTTATCGTTTTTGGTCAAAATTTTACAAGTCTGACACAGCAACCAACTCATTCCTGTTTCACCTAAATTCATATGTAATCTCAACTGACTCCGATGTTTTCTTTTGCAGTTCAGCGGACTGAGCAGGACCGCCAACGCTATCATGACAGGCGGCAGCGATGGCCTGAACAGTCTCCAAGATCGAATCCTGGAGTGGCGGAAGAGAGCGAATGACGTCGTCAGCAACTACTTGAAAAGAATCGGCTTCATCCCAACTCAGCTCTCGAACCAAATGAAATAGAGCGCCTATGGAATGGTTACGCATCTACAATAAAGTCGACAGGGTCAGTTTGTGTAAAGGGAAACAGAACTTCAATGTTTCAACTTCAGATCTTTCCCTTTCTTTTGAATGAATTGAAACGATAATTTTTGGCTTTGTGTCCAAGGCTACAACTTTGAGGTCTGAAACATTGACTTTATGAGAGTTTGTTAGCTAATGATTTTTTTTTAAAACTCAGAGACTAGGAGAAAATCGAAACATCTTATTTATTTCCCAATGAGGTTGATATAAATAGATTATCGGACACGACATAATCAATTCAGAAGCTTAAGCTGTCCTACACTAACAACACTCAATCTGGGGGGTCGGTAGGTCACATACTGCCCCCTGAATTCTCTAAACGTAATCTGAAATCATAGAAGAAAAATCATGCAAAACAAAATTATCCGCCGAAATCATGTAAGTTTACAAGAAAATGTCATTTTCACACTCAGTCCTCCAAACGTTACCTGAAATCCTCCAGAAGGAAAAATCATTCAAAAAGCAAAATTATGTGCTGAAATTATGTAAAATATGCACAAAAGTGTCTTTTAAATCAAAATTAAATCTTCCGGAAAATAGGAAGAATGACTACTTAGTTTTTTACATTTATCACAGATCACAGTACTTATGGTCAAATGAAAAACCCCAGCTGCTCATTAAAAATAGCTGGGAAGATGAAATTAATGATTAAATGTACGTGGCTCGCACGTGACAAGTACAACAAATTGAAGTCAGTTACCTTGCAATTGTATACTTTCCATCTCCAAAGAATGCCGGGGTCTACACAGTTGTTAGGAAATACGTGAATTTCTTATAACTCCTCCATATGTTACCTAGTCTTCACACACTAACTGTTTAGTTTCACAAATTACTCCTAGTATGTCAATGGAGTTTGTTTCCATTTACCTTATCTTTTCTTTTACCCCAACTGACCCTAAGCGAGTAGCAGTTGGGACATTCAGGGTGATTCTCGAACTGGTCGATATTTTTCCCCTGTTGTTTTCGACCAGTCACGTGGGCAATATCACAATCGAGGGACCAATCTGATACCAGATTTGTCGCGCGATTGGGTCGACAGTGATGACGAAAATTGGGCTGAATGTTCTAAAAGCATATCTTTTGGATTGGTCTGAACTTTCGATTAAATGGAGTCATTTTGCTACCTCGTCCAGATGGCGGACGTTTTTCATTTTCTTCTTGCTTTTTCAACTAAATGCCATCTTGCTTCAAACAATATTAATTGAAGAGCTTGTTTCCAAATGGAGTTGAAATTTTTTTCCATTTTCAGAAAAACGCGATTTTCAAATATAGGAATTATCATTGAATTGAATGAAAAAATAATTTCTCCCTGTAATCCACAGATGATAATAAATTGTCTGGCTAATAAAATCCGGTCAGCAGTTTGGAAACAAAAGAACAAAAAATGGCTGAAACCCTTTTGGAACAAAACTGTCTAGATTGGGACTTTTTGAAACTAGCTCAATTTTTTTTTCATGTAAATACGTTCTAAATTTCAGATACACAATTTCAAGTGGTAGTTACTACAAATCTCATTTAAAAATTTTATCTCTTCAACTTTATCATTATTTTCACTTATTTTTAGTGTTATACAGATATCTTTTCAAGATTCTTTGAAAATCAAAACCTTCGTGAAATTTGTTTGTTCCAAAAGCATGGTTATTACAAAACCTTTTTATTATTATTATTATTATTTCATATTGCTTTTAGGTTTTATTTCAGATGGGAAGTAAATGAGAATTTCTCTCATGGGTCCTCATGAGACAAACCACGTGATCTCAATGAAAGCTGTGACGGATTAAATTCGACTTAATGCTTCTTGACACAAAACTAACTTGTGACTTAATTACTTTCGGAAAAAAAAATTACTTTATGTTTTCAGAACGACAAAACGTTGTTTGGGAAATCTACTTGTTGTAAATATATTGCTAGACATGGACTGGTATCTTTTTCATCTAAACTTTTATTTTTAAAAAATTGGACTGCACGCCTTTTGGAAATAAGCTCTTGTATTTTCAGCCCTCAACATTCATTACTTCATGTAATAAATTTGTAAACGTTAACCCATTTGCATCACACAGAAAAGTGAAAAATTCGTTCTTAGCACCAAACATTTTTTTATTGTATTTAAATAAAAATGTTTTCAAATGTTAAAAATAAAAGCAATATTAGATAAATAAAGAAATTTTACTTCATAATAGATTAATAATTATGAGAGGAATGAAATCTAATTATTTTGCACAACATGATAATGCTTGAAATGATCAATGCATAATGCCACATGGCAATTATCACATTGATAAAATGTATCTTTTCTTTTTTTTTCTGATAAACAAACTACACAGCCCAAGTGCAATGTGCGCATATATGCGCGCTCTGGTGATAGTGGCCAGGCAAAATGCGCGCATATGTGCGCTTATGATGCAAATGGGTTAATCTGCTTTATGAGTATGCTGTATTTCAAAATGAATACTATTTAGTGAATGCAAGGCGAACTGTTAAAAGTGCATGAAAACTCCTCGATTATGTACATTGGAAACAATTTTTCGGACACTCAGCCTGTGCTCTTACATACCTGTTTTCATGTTTTTAATAATAAATTCGTTATTTTATAAATTGCTGGTAGTAACCTGTTATTGTGTACGGAGATTTTGAAAGCGTCATTTCAGTTTTTCTCGAAGAGTTGAGTTTGCGTACACAGTAAAAAAAACGGCAGTACCGTAAGAAAATTTTTAGGAAACTGGGATTCCATCTACTTTTCCAGTAACGATGCAGTTCTTATAAAGTAACAGTACCTGGGCGACCAAGCTCACTCGATTAAAAAAAATTAGGTTTGTAAAATCGTTTTCTTTTCTAAAGTTCAAAGTACTTATTTAGATAAGCTTATTATGCTTTTATTTAGATAAAGTTATTGTGGTGTAAAATCACACTACAATAACTTTATTTTGATAGATTTCTAACATTTCAAAAACAATACCTATTCTAACGTGTTTAGCCAAAACTCGTTTGTTAAATACCACTAGCCGGGTACCCGGCCCTGCCCGGGTTTCGGCCCTGTATGGTGTTTTAGTGACACTCGTTCATGAATTTTTCAACATTAAAGTGCAGTACCTGGGGACCGAGCCCACTCGGTTAAAAAAAAAGAAGTTTGTAAACTCGTGTTTTTTTTTCTAAAATGCGAAGTACTTATTTAGTTAAACTTGAAAAGCATTTTTAAGCCTTTGGTTGCAATTACGCATTTAAAACAGCCGTAATTTGTTTTTAAAAACACAACCTTATTTAACATTTTGAAGCAAAAATGGGACACCGGTGTCCCACTGAACGAAACACCGATTTCCCATAAATATTTTACCTTTTACGCAGAAAGGGACACCACTGTTCTGTGCTGTATTACACAACCAGAAAATTATTAAAATGCTAAATATAATATTTTCCCCTTATTTTACCGTAAATTAATGCAGAGTAATGAACAAAGTATGAAAAATACGTTGATGAAAATTCTGCGTTAAAGCGTTAATCCATGCTCACCGTAAAATCACACCCAATTTCATTTCATTTGGCGCCGAAGGCGCGGGAGGGGTTGATGAGAATATATGCAGAGTCCCTGTTCTCCAGTACGCATTTAGTCCAGTTGGTTTTGACTTTCACTTCACTTGACACTCCAAGGTTCCCCCCGTACATACCACAACTCGTGGTTTAACCGGGATGGGGCCTTGAAGAGCGCTCTGTTCATTTTTGAACAGACCCAAGGGCCGAGCAGACCCTTGGCTCAGCATACCCCTGAGATATCGTTTCACTTGAAGGATTTTATGACCACGAACATTTTTAACGTCCCCCCAGCCACCATTTATGAAGACTGTGGATCTTTGATCAGCTGGGCTTCCTCTATATGATCGGCCCGGTACCCTCCGGTTACGAGTCCGACGACTTACCAATCAGACTACAAAATCCAAAACTTTATCTAAATACAAAATTTTATCAAAATCGTTTGAGCCGTTTTCGAGATCCGATATATATATATATACAAGAATTGCTCGTCTAAAGATATTAGATGTAATTTTGTTTCGAAACTTAATATTTTAAGAATGAGTTTCATATTTATTGATTTTTTACCTGAAATATCTTACTAAACACTCTTGAGGAGGAAAAAAAAGTATTTTAAAACTACGTAACTATAACACTTTTATACTCAATTTTGAAATCGCATTTGAAAAGTAAAGTAATCTGATTTTTATATACTGTAAGTTACCATAAAATTCAATAGATGTCGGTGGACAATTACCACTGATTTTATTCCATGGCTTTTGAATAAATGAAACAGCTTGTTATCTAGTGAAGCCTTGCTTTAACATTTCAATAACAATAACAATTTAACGTTGCCAAATACCATAATTTGAACTTGCGCTGATGAGATTAAATATGAAATCCAATTGTTATAACAAAACGTGGTCGTCACGGAAACAGTAACGATGAAAGTAATCAAAGAAAATGGCGAAATAAAAGCTTCTCAAACTTTCAATGAAGGCACAAAAAAACGGGGTTTTTTGTGAAAATTTGCGTTTTTACAGAAAAAACGCCGACGTAGATGAACTCAGAAACCAAAACTCTATCTAAATACAAAATTTTATTGAAATCGTTAGAGCCGTTTTCGAGATCCGAAAAATAAATAAATATATATACAAGAATTGCTCGTTTAAAGGTATTAGATAAAAATTTTAATTTACGCTGATGTGATTAAACATGAAACCCATTGTTATAATAAAACGCGGTTCCTATGAAACAGTAAAAATAACAGTAATCATAATGAAAATGGTGAAAAAAAACTCCTCGAACTTTTAATGAAGGCACAAAAAACGGGATTTTTTGTGAAAATTCGCGTTTTTACAGACAAAACTCCGACGTAGAGGAACTCAAAAACCAAAATTTTGTCTAAATACAAAATTTGATCAAAATCGTTAGTCGTTTTGGGGATCCGTTTGGAGTCGTTTTGGGAATATGAATGTTTTTACAAGAATTGCTCGTTTGAAGATATAAGATTATGATGAAGTTGAATTCTGTTATTTTAATTTGTCTCTGCACAAAACTTTTTGGTTTATTTCCCAACTTATCATACTTTATTTCAAACATCTACTAATACTTTTTCATTTACATTTTAAACTGTTTAAAAATTTATATTTATTATTTTAATTTTTTACATCGCGTACAACAAATGTGCTATTTAAAAATTACATACTGCTTTTTAAATAAAAAATTAGCCAAAAAGTTTTCCAGTCAAGTGGGGTCAAATGATCAAATGCTAATTGGTGAAACATAATGAACAAATCCTCACTTCTCTCTCCCTCTGCCCTCTTTTTTTTTTAAACCCATTAATGCCTAGCGTCCCCTTTTATTTATGGTCCGAAAAGTGTCTGAATTTTCCAAAAATGAGCATTTCAAAAAAATAACAGAGTTAAATATTTACTTTGGTATTATTTCAGTTCATTATTAAGAGATTGCAGCGCATAACCGTTGGAATCTTTGGATCCAACGGTCCAAGTATCTTTTCCAAATATCTTTGGGGAAAAAATGTCAGGCATTAATGGGTTAATACGATGAAAGTGTCCAGATTTGATTAACGTAAATCGTGGGAGCAGTTATGTATGTATTTAAACTTTCATTTATATTTTCATTTAGGCAATTTATTTCAAAATTCTAGAAGATTTATATCTCTAACTCTATAATGCACATTTAGTATCTTTTCCCGTCACTTATCCGTATAAAAAAACCGTATGAGTCAAAATAGCCTATGAAATCTGTTACACCATAAAACCTAACAGCAGCAACCAACCCTGTATGCTTAATATAAATAAATAGCAACACATCTTCTGAAAAAAATTCTCGTTTCCCCTAAGTAAAATACAAAATTTTATCAAAATCGTTAGTCGTTGTAAAGACACCCCCCCCCCCCGTGGGGAGTTTACTTTTTGAAATTCTTGATACTCAGTTAACAAAAATACAGCAGCGTCAATCAATGATTTATTATTTCTCTGAAAGCGATTATAATCAAATATGTCTTCTTGATTCAAACGTAATTCTTATCCGGAAAGTGAGGCATCTTCTGATTACACTTGATTCTTATTTGTGAAGAAAATTAAGCGAAATTGTCCTTTTTATTAAAAACAACGGCAAAAGATCTTCATTGGTCAATCACTGAAATTAGCTCCTCATTTTTAAAAAAACCTGGAAGAGATAGAACAGTTTAGGGAGTTTTGAAGGAGGGTTTAGGTTTTAAGCGAACTGAAATGATTTTTTTAAATGTTAAAAAATAACAGATTTTCCCCTTTCCAAACATTATTTTACGGTTATTCTGGTTTTATTTATGGGTATTTCGGTCAACAGAAACCCTAAAATAAAAAGTTTATAACATAAACAATAAGTAAGTACAGTACACTCCCGATTATCCACGGAAATGGGTGGCACAAGTATCGCGGACAACGAAAATTGCGGATAGCGAAAGAAAGCTTTAAAAGGGATAAAGAAAATGAAACTCGGCTTTTCCTTAAAAATAATTGCATTGTACATAAAACGTGATTTTAACAGTGAATATAGGTATAGTATAAAAAATTATTTGTATTTTAAGTACTGAAGCACGTGAAATTTATAACGGAATAGCACTTATGATGATGTCCAGGAAAAATAACTCATTTGATAACGTACGTCGCTTTCTTCTTTAAGACATTTTAAGCAAAAATAATCTTACAGTTAGTTTAAAAAAACTAAAAACTATGCTTTAAATTACTTCACAAATATACTAAATCATATAAAAAAGTAATATACTAAAAGTAATATACAGATGGGTGACAAAATAATACGAACACCTGTGAAATATCAAAAATTCTTTATTAATACGCAGTTGGGCCACCCTTTGACTGAATTACAGATTTAATACGACGTGGGATCGATGCATAAAGGTCATTGACAACGTTTAAAGGAATATTAAGCCATTCCTCTTACAGAGAGGCCCCTAATTCTGAAAGATTTGATGGAGGTGGGAATCGGGAACGAAGTTTAGACTCCAAATATTGCCACAAATGTTCACTAATATTTAAGTCCGGAGACTGAGGGAGCCAGGCGAGATGCTCAACTTAATTGTCATGCTCTTCGAACCATGTTTGGACGCACCTGGCGGTGTGGATAGGGGCGTTGTCGCCTTAAAAAATCGGTCGCTCTCATGGGAATACAGTCTGTACACAAGGATGAACATGATCCACTAGAACGCTTAGATAGTCATTAGATTTAATTCTCCCATGCAGACGTACTAGTGGCCCAAGACCACGCCAAGAAATCGCACCGAAAACAATAATGGAGCCACCTCCATGTTTCACAGTTGGTAAGAGGCATTCAGGATCAAACGCTTCTTTGGGTGATCTCCAGACATAAACGCGTCCAATGGTCTGAAATAAGGTGAAGGATGATTCATTGGACCATATTACCTGCTGCCACTACTGTGGGGACCAGATTTTGTGACATCTACACCACTGACGGCGCTTGAAAGCATTGGTTGCTGTCACCAAGGGTTTACGAATTGCCACTCACCCATAAATGTTTGCTACATGAAGTTCTCTTTGAACAGTTCTTGTTGAAACGAGGTCCTGAAGATGACTGTTCATGACTGATGTTATCTCGGATAATAATTGCTTGTGTTTTCGAGCTACTACGCGCTTCAAGACACGTCTATCCCTATCACCAAGCTTTGACTTTCGGCCAATGTTTTGCTTTGAAGACTTCGTTTTACCTTCTTTCATGTATGCTGCCATAACGGCTGATTCAGTACTTCTTGCAAACCCCAAAAGGTTTGCTGTTTCTGTCACCGATGCTCCACTTAAACGCGCCCCAACAATCATCCCTCTTTGGAATGCTGACAGGTCAGACATTTCCCCTTATAAAAGCTAGTTCGATAAACTCATGCAACACAGGTTACTAATGTTGAGAGACTAATAGCTTCCTTTTCACGCTCACCAAGTGGCAGACTTCTGTTGCAGTTGGAGCGGCTGTACTACAGGTGTAAAATAAGTCACACTTTTTCACAGGTGTTCGTATTATTTTGTCACCCATCTGTACTACTCAATCAAAAAGTAATATACTAAATCATATAAAAATAGTATACTATCATTAATACTAAAGATTTAACTATATTTTCATGGTACTCTACATGATTTCCCTCTGATTTTCAAAACGTTTGAATATCCGCTAAGTTTACATAAACTTTATAATACATCAACATCTTACTACTATTATATATGCGAAAGTTTGTATGGATGTATGGATGGATGTATGGATGTTTGTTCCTCTTTCACGCAAAAACTACTGAATGGATTTTAATGAAACTTTTACCATAATGTAGCTTACACATCAGAATAACACATAGGCTATAAATTTTAACGATATTCGAAAAAGTTCGATCAGTAGCGCTTTTTTCATTCCAATTTAAGCACATTTTTCGCATAAATCCGCGAAGGCTTCCAACAAACTAATTCAGTATTTAGTGTATCATCTCAACTCCCTGTCGCAAGCTAAAATTGCGAGCATCATTTCTTCTTTCCGTATTTAATGTTCAAATCTTTTCTCAAGTCAAATCATGAAGGTTTTTTTTCCAGCTTCATGGGGAATATCCAGGCTTTTACCAGGATTTGTATTTAAAACGTTTTGTAGTCTTAGTTGTGTAAGTAGAATATTTATCCTTAAGCAATGTGTTTCTTAATGTGCATTGCTGCGTGAAAATATTATTTTTTTAGAATAAATTGTATTCCTTTATTAGTAAATTGTTCACTGTATCAATTATTTTCACAAGTTTCGTAAATTTGTCGGTCCTGCTTAATCGGGTAACGGATAAAAAATACAATTTTACGGTATTTTTAAAAATTTGTTTGCGCTGACTGGGCGGGTACTTACAATTGGTCACTTAGAATCCAATCGAACAGGTATCTTGCCGAATTTGTTGCAAGAATATTATAACTAAGATTATGGGTAATTTTTCAACGGACGCCAGTTTTGGCGCCAAAGACTATGTAATAATACTTTGCTTCTTACACGATATAACTAAAATAAAACGATTGTTGTCTGATATTTGTAAACTGCGCCAAAATCTTAATCATCGAGATAATATTCCCACAGTTGAAGAAAAGTTCAGGGTTTTTTTTTTTTGGCCGATTCCGTACGTTGTCATTAATAAACTTTTAAAACTTACGTCAAAGCGTAAAGTAATCCGCATACGAAATTAATCAAACCCCAAAACTAAAACTACCATTAATTTGTGTTTTTCGCACAAATAATTGTCAAATGCTCCCTACTAATTTCGAAATCACTTAGGACAAAAACTTTTAGCGTCATTTCATGGTCAATAATATTTTCTCAGCATTAAATGACAATTTTTCTTTGACAAAAATCACTGACTTTATAATACCTAAGCATATTTTCATAAAGTAGGGAGGGGAGAAAAATTATCCTAGGTATCCCAAAACAGTTACCGCAAATTTAGCGACATTTTAAATCGTCAAAGCGGTACGTTTTGAGTTCTTTTAGTTTAGGAAAAAAAAAAAAAAAGGCGATTATAAATTGTTTCTCAATATTTTTACTGGCCCAGGCAACGCCGGGTATTTTTGCTGGTAAGGTATAATTACGTATTTCTAAAACTTAAAATTGTCATCTAAATTCTGTCCAGAGTTTTTTCAAATAGTCCCCTGCAACAAATTCAAAGCTGTAATACGAAAAATCTATAACTTTTGCAAATTCTTTTTGGCATGAAGTTTAGAGTCACTGTGAATCTGCCGAAATCGCCGAGAACGGTGTTGAAACCCTCCTTGGTTGAAACGCTACTTTGCTTAGTTTGAGAGTCACATTTGTGATAAAAATATGCATCAGGGTCGTTGCAAAAACAGTCCTCTGGGAAGTGATTTTATTAATGTCAATTAATTTAATTATCAAACATATTAGTTACTAGCAAAAATACCCGGCGTTGCCTGGGCCAGTAAAAATATTGAGAAACAATTTATAATCGCCTTTTTTTTCCTAAACTAAAAGAACTTAAAACGTACCGCTTTGACGATTTAAAATGTCGCTAAATTTGCGGTAACTGTTTTGGGATACCTAGGATAATTTTGCTCCCCTCCCTACTTTATGAAAATATGCTTAGGTATTATAAAGTCAGTAATTTTTGTCAAAGAAAAATTGTCATTTAATGCTGAGAAAATATTGCTGACCATGAAATGACGCTAAAAGTTTTTGTCCTAAGTGATTTCGAAATTAGTAGGGAGCATTTGACAATTATTCGTGCGAAAAACACAAATTAATGGTAGTTTTAGTTTTGAGAGTTTGATTAATTTCGTATGCGGATTACTTAACGCTTTGACGTAAGTTTTAAAAGTTTATTAATGACAACGTACGGAATCGGCAAAAAAAAAAAAAAAAAAAAAAAAAAAAAAACTGAACTTTTCTTCAACTGTGGGAGTATTATCTCGATGATTAAGATTTTGGCGCAGTTTACAAATATCAGACAACAATCGTTTTATTTTAGTTATATCGTGTAAGAAGCAAAGTATTATTACATAGTCTTTGGCGCCAAAACTGGCGTCCGTTGAAAAATTACCCATAATCTTAGTTATAATATTCTTGTAACAAATTCGGCAAGATACCTGTTCGATTGGATTCTAAGTGACCAATTGTAAGTACCCGCCCAATCAGCGCAAACATATTTTTAAAAATACCGTAAAATTGTATTTTTTATCCGTTACCTGATTAAGCAGGACCGACAAATTTACGAAACTTGTGAAAATAATGGATACAGTGAACAATTTACTAATAAAGGAATACAATTTATTCTAAAAAAATAATATTTTCACGCAGCAATGCACATTAAGAAACACATTGCTTAAGGATAAATATTCTACTTACACAACTAAGACTACAAAACGTTTTAAATACAAATCCTGGTAAAAGCCTGGATATTCCCCATGAAGCTGGAAAAAAAACCTTCATGATTTGACTTGAGAAAAGATTTGAACATTAAATACGGAAAGAAGAAATGATGCTCGCAATTTTAGCTTGCGACAGGGAGTTGAGATGATACACTAAATACTGAATTAGTTTGTTGGAAGCCTTCGCGGATTTATGCGAAAAATGTGCTTAAATTGGAATGAAAAAAGCGCTACTGATCGAACTTTTTCGAATATCGTTAAGAGCCGTTTTTTTTAAGAATCAGGCAGTCAAAAAACTCGACATTTTTGATTTTGCTGAAAATTTCAGAATATAATCTTTATTTAAAATCATTAAACACGTGTTTTTTTATTTTTGCAAAAAAAAAAAAAAATTCTTTCCGTTTTGGGAGGTCAAAGTTGGACTTTGCTCTTTTTTTCAGTAAAAACATGCCAACTTAGATAAGCCAATACTTTTTGCTTTAGCAGTGAACCGTGGAACTGACAATTATTTTGTATTCTACAATACCCCCACTAACTGTAAGCACCGAAATATTTGTGGACGACTCTTACCGCAAAGGTCAGAGGTCACTCAAAGTTGTACGAAAAAAAGTTTTTTTATGCAACTTTGACCGACCAAATCTTATAGTGGAAACAGTGAAACACTGTAGTGTTATATATCAGTAAATACCCACTAAAGAGCACTATCCAAAAACATGAAGATATGTGTTGTTGATATTTTGCACATTGAAATATTTGACTCTGAAATTGAAGAAATTGCAAAATTACCTGACTTTGAGGGTCATTATCTTCTTGCAGCATGAGTGAAGAAATATAAAACTAGCTGGAGTAGAAGCCTTTTTTGTCCCAGAAACACAATCAGTTAACAAACCTATGGCTACTCTTTCAGTTTTTGCATAATTCGGCTCTAAACTTTGCAAAATGAGTGTTTTTTGGCGTTAAGAAAAAAGGCCAATTACCTGTTTTAAAATAGGTATTGCTATTATTTGTAGTACTATTATATCCCAACTTCCTAACTAGCTGAAAAGGCATCTAAAGATGGTTATACAGTTGAAACCAAATTGAAAATGAATTCTCGAAAATATTCAGTATACGTCAAAAACCATCTTTTTTTATTTGTCCAGGCGACGTTTTTTTTTGTTATAGCTCTTTATTCCGTTCGGTTCCAACATGGTAAGCAATTTATGTACTTCTTGTCGTTCTAGTTGCTGTAAAACAGGAAAGCAATGTATCTTAAGTCTTATATAAAACAATATATCCTGTCATATTAAGTTTATAATGCTAAAAGAATATTTTGAAATGGACAATAAACATAATCCAAAAAAAAAAAAAAACTTCTGTTCAGCTGTACCCTCTTGGTTCAGCTGTGCCCTCCTGGTTCAGCTGTGCCCTCTTGGTCTATGTTGTGAATGTCATCAAAAACTCAACTTTTTCACAAATCAGAAGCCTCTTTAGCAGAATGTCACTTCCTAAAAATCTTGGTACATTAAAGCCCCTCGGTGCTGGTCTGGAAAATTTTGATGACATTCACGACATCGAGCAAGAGGGCGCAGCTGAACAAGTATTTTTTTTTTTTTAGATTAGGTCTATTATCCATTTCAAAATGTTCTCTTACATTATAAACTTGATATGACAAGATATATTACTTTATATCAGACTTAAGATACATTACTTTTCAGTTTTACAGCAACTAAAACGACAAGAAGTACATAAATTGCTTACCATGTTGGAACCGAACGGAATAAAGAGCTATAACAAAAAAAAACGTCGCCTGGACAAATAAAAAAAGATGGTTTTTGACGTATACTGAGTATTTTCGAGAATTCATTTTCAATTTGGTTTCAACTGTATAACCATCTTTAGATGCCATTTCAGCTAGTTAGGAAGTTGGGATATAATAGTGCTACAAATAATAGCAATACCTATTTTAAAACAAGTAATTGGCCTTTTTTCTTAACGCCAAAAAACACTCATTTTTCAAAGTTTAGAGCCGAGTTATGCAAAAACTGAAAGATTAGCCATAGGTTTGTTAACTGATTGTGTTTCTGGGACAAAAAAGGCTTCTACTCCAGCTAGTTTTATATTTCTTCACTCATGCTGCAAGAAGATAATGACCCTCAAAGTCAGGTAATTTTGCAATTTCTTCAATTTCAGAGTCAAATATTTCAATGTGCAAAATATCAACAACACATATCTTCATGTTTTTGGATAGTGCTCTTTAGTGGGTATTTACTGATATATAACACTACAGTGTTTCACTGTTTCCACTATAAGATTTGGTCGGTCAAAGTTGCATAAAAAAACATTTTTTCGTACAACTTTGAGTGACCTCTGACCTTTGCGGTAAGAGTCGTCCACAAATATTTCGATACTTACAGTTAGTGGGGGTATTGTAGAACACAAAATAATTGTCAGTTCCACGGTTCACTGCTAAAGCAAAAAGTATTGGCTTATCTAAGTTGGCATGTTTTTACTGAAAAAAAGAGCAAAGTCCAACTTTGACCTCCCAAAACGGAAAGAAAAAATTTTTTTTTTGCAAAAATAAAAAAACACGTGTTTAATGATTTTAAATAAAGATTATATTCTGAAATTTTCAGCAAAATCAAAAATGTCGAGTTTTTTGACTGCCTGATTCTTAAAAAAAACGGCTCTTAAAATTTATAGCCTATGTGTTATTCTGATGTGTAAGCTACATTATGGTAAAAGTTTCATTAAAATCCATTCAGTAGTTTTTGCGTGAAAGAGGAACAAACATCCATACATCCATCCATACATCCATACAAACTTTCGCATATATAATAGTAGTAAGATAATAGTATTAAATATATTTCTTTAATATTTGCAAAAAACGTGAATTTTGTCTTTTATTCAGAGAACATACAAACAAACCCACATGTGAAACCAATGAAAGCGTATTAAAATCAACAAAATTTGCTGAAAATTGTTTTTTCTCCCGAGCCCCTCGAAGATAATCGAGAGTACTGTATGCAAGGGTTAGTCCCCTTCAGAGAACTTCACTCCAGACCTCGGCGAGACAGGCCGCCATGACGTCACAGACTCCAACAACCGCGAGCATGCGCACTGGAGAGTGTGGGACGAAAGGGGCCGAGTGACGTCGAGATAGATCTCTTCGAAAAATCTGAGCCTTGGTTTTGATGTGACTGCATGAGCATGGTAAAACAAAGTGCTCTTTTTTGGTGCAGATCAGATTTTTATAAAAATTAATTTTTTTACAAAAAGGATCACGAGGGTTAAAACTTCAATTTTTGTAAAGAAGTAATCCTTAAAGTTAAAAGAATTCTTTCGGAAATACATTCTGGAATAAGAAAGCTTTTTTTTTTTTTCCGGAGAAGTTTATGTTCATTCCATGAAAATTTCTTGTACACAATAATGTATTTAGAAAGTCATAAAATATTTATGTTCCTATGGTTTTTTGTGCATAAATAGTTTTTTTTTTCTTTTCGTTCAGTATTCCACATGAAAACACTAATTTAAACACTAATGCAAGATAATTTCAATTTTCCTGTGCACCAAAGCATTATGCGCTGTTTTTCTCAATTAAACCAAATACATAGGGCGGAATTATATCAATAACATCAATCAGAGGAAACGTTTAAAATACATTTTAATATATTTGTGTGTTAAGTACACATGTATGTAAATGCATGTAATAACTTTTTGTAGATAAAGAAATCAACCTCTTGATTAAAATTTCACAATTTAGAAAAAAAAAAGTTTGAAAAAGTATTTAGCTATTAATTAAATCAAACTTAGCTCAAAATTAACTGACGATGGTGATTGGACCAAATTGCACAATCTTTGGTATTTTGAACTTGAAATCTCCTGGTAGTTAGAAAACAGAAAGTATTTTTTAATAGTAAAGTTTTATGCATGTTTTAAGAAGAAAAATAATGTAGACTGCATAAGTTTTAAACAGCCCTTTTTAAGTTTTGCAAAAAATATATAGATATCTAATTGTTTAAATAAATTGCTAAAAATTGGTTTGAATTGGTAAAAATTCAATATTTCCTTTTTGTTTTAATTTTCAATTTTTCCGAAAAAAAAACAGGAATTTTTTTTTAATTTTACGGTTTAAAAATTTCCAAGAATCTCTAGTCGTTCTATTGTCATAACTACAATAGTCATTCAACGTTCCACAACATTTTTAATGAGTGATGAGCCAAATGGATTTTTATGTTTTTTTTTTCTTTTGTACTATCCGTAGCTAAGCGATTGAGGTTATTTTGGATATTTTCATAATAAAACGCTATGTTTTGTAGTAGTTATTTTGACTGATTAAATTTTGAGTTGACATTGGTCATTCAATTCGTCATAATCCTCTGTCTCTCTACTGTTTTGCTAAGCCAGCTTAAAGAAATTACTTTTGCAATTAAATTCATTCGAGTGATGAAATCAATCGATAAAAGAATGTCACATAGGAAACACATCATTCAAAAAAATTAAGAAAAAAAAAAAGGATTTTCTAAATTTTTGGTGGTTGTTCCAAAAAGCAGTAAACCAGTTTCATGTTCGGACGCCGTTCGGTTTTGCAAATGAAAAAAAGAAAAAAAGCAATTTTATTAATTGCTATTGTGATTTTGAAAACACCCTCCATTTTTCTCCATCACATCAGGATTTTTTTGTGTGTAAAATTGCTGTAATCTTCCATCAAAAAGTACTCTGCACAGGGAAGGATTACTGAATGGGCAACATAGGCAGTTGCTTATGGGCCCCGAAGTTTCAAAGGGGCCCGAGATATCTTGAAGATATCCTTTCTTAACTTTAGATGGCACTGAGCACATTATTAGATGCAATATGCGAATAGAACTTAAGTAAACGTTCATACTTCAATCCAACTTCTTTCTCTTCACCAGGGCATAATTTCTACCAAAAGGGGTGCAGGAGCCCAAAAGTACCCGCAACTTATTTTATCGCGTGAATAGCATGAACTCCCAAATGCAAATTAAGCTTTGCTCACAATTAACACTATTTATACCTGTGACATTATCGACCATTATGATTGATTATGTATTCCATAATAACAATTTTAAATGATTAAAATGTATTTACCCAATATATGTATCAGTTATTTAAAATACCATTTATCAAATTCATATGGTGAAGGGCCCCTCATTTTAAATGCTTATGGGCCTCCAAATCTTTAACCCGGCCCTGATTCTGTAACACAACTTATTTTGCAATGGTTTTTTTTAATAAAAAAAATCCTATACTTGGTGATACACAGGCCCGTCATTTCTTGTTTCTCCAGGGGGGGGGGGGCAAAGTGTAAAAACACAATACAATTTCACCAGAAAACAACAAAAACCACGCCCACTTATGTGAAAATGCATTAATTTCTCCAAGTCAGGGGAGGGGGCAATTGACCCCCTGCCCCCCCCCCCTAAATGACGGACCTGGTGATACATTTCAGCAATCAGTTACTTTTATTATTCTAATGGAAGAAAAAGGATCAAAACTGCAAAATTTTTCTCATCCGCGGAGCAAAAAAAACAGTTGTATCTCAGGAGTAAAATTTTCTCCTGTGAAAAATAAAACCTTTTGGGAGTGGAGAATATTGATTCAGATTGCCTACTGAATTTCATCAAAAATGGTACTGCATAAAATTTCTGATAATTTGTTTATTTTATATGGAATGATCCTGTAGCCAGATTGCGCGAACCTTTTTGCTGGGACAGAGAAAAGCTCTAAGTTCTCTTGAGCTTAAACTTTTTAGATCGGTGCAGATTCTTTGAGGAAATTGCCAAATACTACTTTAATATGTTTTTATTAACCCTTCACTGCACGATTTTTTATATTTTCATGAAAAAAATCATATGTTACCTTTTAAATGGCCCTGAGTTCAGGAAAAATGAAGAAAAAAATGAATCTTAAAAATTTGTGTCAAAAATGATGTTTTAACTGTTTGTTTCACGTATGGCACAAAGCACTTAGTATAAGCTTATACCGATAAGTGTAATAATCTACAATGTGTTTTGTGCCATAAGTGGAACGAACAATTTTTACCACTAAGTACAGCATTTATATCTAAACATTTTTAGGACAAAGGAAATAATGATTAAGCACACTTCTTACTGCAATGCAGACATTCTATTTTTCAAAAGCAAGAACTGTAATACCTTGACTAGTGCAACTAACTAGTGCATAAAAATGACACTAAACTGTTATAGCAATATTCCAGAAGGGACACAAGGCTCAGTTTAACTGCATTTAAAAATCATAGGAATATATGAGGGTTTATTTGGTTTGTGCCAGATCAGGCACACCATGCAGTGACGGGTTAAGATGTAACACACTTAGAATGGATAATTGACCATGAGAAACAAATATTATGCGTAAAAGTTTGAAACAAATTTCAAATAGGAAAAAGTAAAAAGAAAAAGGTTCCTACGTACATAGGTTTCTATTCGATGTAAAAAGTTTAAACTCTTATAACGATAACTGAGTTCTTCTCTCTCCCAGAGAAGGTTCGTGCAATCCAGCTACAGAGCCATGGCACATAAATTCAACAAATTTTCAGAAATTTTAGGGCCGTACCGTTGATGAAATTTAGTATTCAATCTACAGCAATATTCTGTGCTCCTAACGGTTTGATTTTTCACTTAAGAAAATTTTACTCCTGATATATAGCATTTCTGATCCTTTTTCTTCGATTTAGAGCAATAAAAGCAAGTAATTGCTGAAGAATCAACATATGTCATCAAAAATAGGATATTTTTCTTCATATTTAAATGAAGAAAACCCACATAGCAAGACAAATTTGTTTTGGACAACATTTTTTTGATGTAAGATTACAGCAAAAATTAAGTTCTATTTAATAAAAAATATTGACGTGATACAAGTTTTTCATTAGTTTTCCTGAAATCAGCACCAAAAAGTACACAGAACTCAACCATTACTTCTCCTTTATTTTTTTAATCCCAGGAAATAAATAAATAAATAAAATACTCAAAAGTGAAAATAGGGGTGGGGACCTCTTGAACCCCTCCTCCCCCCTGTGTGTGCCACTAAGTGAGTGTTGTTAATTAGTTCAAAAAAAAATGTTGAGTTTTCTTTTATGTTCACAACTGTAAGAGCAATGGATTCAAGTCTAGACAACTCAAGACACCAGACACACAGATGTGAGCCACTTCCTTCGCTATACCTTTCATATCATGAGCCGAGAAAGTAGTTGGGCAACCATACCAACGTCGATATTCCACCAGTTTAGCACACGCAAGATTCGTTAAAATGACTAAAGCATATTATTTGAGACACCCAAAGCAGTCAAGTAAAGAAGCAACGAGACACCAGACACACAGATGTGAGCCACTTTCTTCGCTATACCTTTCATATGAGCCGAGAAAGAAGTTGGGCAACTATACCAACGTCGAAATTCCACCAGTTTAGCGCACGCAAGATTCGTTAAAATGACTAAAGCATATTATTTGAGACACCCAAAGCAGTCAAGTAAAGAAGCAACGAGTTCTTGAAAACACACAAAAAAAAAAAAAAAAAAAGAATAATTTACTTGAAGCTGGAATACCGCGTTGGTACGAAAAGAGTAACCCACATCTAGAGAAAAGAAAAGAGGAGGGGTGGGGGTAGAGATTGCATTACATTTTGCATCTCATTTCGGAGAACGTTTTGATTCTTGAAGTTCTTTTGTTGAAAAATAAACCAAAGCAGTAGCGCGAGTTTCATTCCAAGAACCTTGAAAATTGCCCATCTATGATACCGAAGGAACATATAATTACCACGAAGCAAAGCACATCGAAACTGGTTTTTGTTTAGGTTATTTGGTGGACTAACAGTACCGGCGGTGCATTAGAATGAAAAGGAAACAGGAGACGCGGGAAATAATATCTCCGCAAAATTATACGTTTCAGGGTTTGTGGTGCCGACGATTTCAGAAGTTGGATGATTCTCAGTTCGCAGATTCTATAAACGTTTGTTGTTTTTCACAGTGCTTTTCAACCGGCAATCTACGGCACATTGGTGTGCTGTGAAAGCTCGTGGTATGCCGCAGCATTTTCAGAATTTTAATAAATTAAGGTTATAGATATATTTTAACTGCACAAAGTTTCAGATAGCGTGCAAGACAGTCCTTCCTGTTGAACCTTTATAGGAAAGGGGCGATACTCAATGCTATTTTGTCGGAAGACAACAAAAAACAATCCCAATTAAAAAATAAAACAAAGAAAGAGGAGCGGAAATCGCCCCTTAAATGACAAGTGCAAGAGCTCAGATATGATGGTGTTCTTTAAATTAATTTCCAAAACAAAAAATTAATTACTTTACCAGCGCGTATAAAGGAATCATGCAGAGAATAATAAATTATGGTACAAAGAATAAGGTGATCAGAACACCACCTGTAAGACTACACAATTTACGAATCAATGCCATGTCGGGTGACACTAAAAAATGTTGGTACATAAAATGAGGATAGAAGGAGTTTTTTTTTTTTCAAGTTGATGAATCAACAGATATCAGAGGTGCACAATCATCATTGGTACGACGTGTTGGTGAGAACTACATACAAGATAGTTATGTTTTCTACAAAGAACTATTTTAGCTATGAAACGAATGATGAAATATTCCGCACTGCAGATAAGTACCCAAAAGGAATTGAGATACTACTGCAATTGCTGAATATGTTATTACATGCAATACACCGCCAACTCGTTCATTTTGATCCATGGACTGCAGTTGCGGGATTGTTATGCCCTCATCAGCATGGAACACGAAAGTGAACGAGTTGGAGGCAAAAACTTTTTTGGCCTCCAACTCGTTCTTTTTCGTATTCTTTGCTGATGAGGGCATAATAAGCCCGAAACTGCAGTCCATGGATCGAAATGAACGAGTTGGCGGTATATTGCATATTCCTGCCTTAGCCCTTGCTTAGGGGCGATTACTCACTGCTTTATATGTTATTACAGTTAAAGCTACAATCCATTTTAACATATTAATAGGAATAAATTGTTTCCAACTTTCTTGAGTTACACGATAGGTATCAAACTACATTTTAAGCAAAAAACGAGACATCTTTTAATTGATTTTTGCCCTTCAGGTGGTACCAAGTACTATCAGGAAAAAACATTTACAGGTTGGGTGCCCTATAAACATGTCTTGGAGGTCCCTCGCACTAGCGGCATTTTCGACCTTTGCAAACTCGCCACTGTGAAAAAAAAATGTCCAAACGCAAACCAAAACTTTTTATGTGTTGGAATAAGTGCTCCTTTGCCTAGTGTTTTTTTTAGCGCAGATCTGGTTTTTCCGATACCAATCTCGGTAGATAGGGTTCTTCTTTAGAATTATTTTAATTTTTCGGTTTTTCGAAAAAAAGAGTAAAGTAAAATGAAACAAAGGAAAGTTTATTTTGACGTGAAGCCTTTTCACTGATTAGAAATTTAAAACTAATTGTTACAATACTCGTAGTTAAACCAGTTAAAAGTAGATGAAAAGTCAAAAAATAAATAAAATAAATTTGTTGCAAATAGTAGGTATGGAGGCGCAGCGGCGGTATACAACTCACTAATGTTACTTGCAAAGTCTTCACATCTTTGAATCGATGTTGCACAGAATGATTATTCCACGTCCTTCCTTCTTCGCTAAATAGGTTTGTTAAGTCAGCAAATCCCAATTTGTGATGTTAGCTAACCTCGTGAATAGTTTAAAACTCTTATGTTAATGGACCGTACCACAGAAATCATTTGTTCCGTACATGACAGCCCTCTACTTCATTTTAAAACGTGTAATGAACAGAACATTTTTTTCCCTTTTAAATCATAAATAAATATGGTTTCTAAGTTTTGTTTGTTTGTTACATTTCTTCAAAACATTACTTTTGAAAAAATATAGAGCAACTGTCTCGCACAGGACCAAATGTCTGATTTTCCGTGGAGCGGCACATAAACAAAAGAGTTGCTAAATGACTCATGCGCAGGGACGTCATTTCGAAATTTTCCAGGGGGGGCAAGGGGGGCAGGGGGGGCATACACAATGTAAAATTTACCAAAAAGTGGCAAAACTCACTCCCACTTATATGCCAATACATTCATTTCCCAAAGTCAGAGGGGAGGGGGCAATTGACCCCCCTGCCCGCCCCCCCTAACCCCTTCCAGGCTCATTTTATTTCGGGATTACGGATCAAAAAATGTCAACTTTTTTTATGCTTATTTTCACACATACATATCTTTTTAAACATAATAGCATCATTCGCATGCAACATTTCCTACAAATAAATGTAAAAAATATATATTTAAATAAATGAGTAATTTCGGGATTACGGATCAAAAAAATGTCAATTTTTTTTATGCTTATTTTTCATACATACATATCTTTTTTAAACATAATAGCATCATTCGCATGCAACATTTCCTAAAAATAAATGTAAAAATATCTATTTAAACAAATGAGTATTTACCTGCAAAGTTGGCTTTCTGTATGGCAGAAATCATTATACTTTGGATTCGGCGCCTACTCTTATCTTTAATCTACAGCTCAAAACACTGTATAGTTATGTTATCTAGTAGCAACAATAGTAAATAAAAGCATCCGAAACCATAAAAGGGACATGTGAAATAATTCGGGAAAGACTGGTTGTGCAGTGTTAATTTTCACCGTGCCCGAGCTACACTCGGGATGAGCCAGAATGGAACATTTCGCTTGCCCGAGTCCAGCTCGGGATAAGCCGGGAAGGGGTTAATGACGGGCCTGCTCATGCGGTTAGGTAACATCTCCAATTTGAATTTGCTCAGTTGACATTTAACTTAAATGTTTCCTTTTAAGCTTAACGCAACAAAATAATCAGGAAAGAGAATTAGAAATAAATAGGAAATCATAGCAGATAATTTTGAAAACAACTGCAATAGATCCAAGGGATATTCTGCTAGAATTGAGAATCCCAAGAGGGATGTCCAAAACTGTTCTGTACTCGACAGGTAAACTTCGTTCGAAAAACAGCAATTAGCAAAAGATACTGGGGAATAATGGTTTGTTAAACGAAGTATACAAAGTATTTTCAAATCCTAAGAGGGATGTCCAAAACTGTTCTGTACTCGACAGGTAAACTTCGTTCGAAAAAATAGCAATTAGCAAAAGATACTGGGGAATAATGGTTTGTTAAACGAAGTATACAAAGTATTTTCAAATCCTAAGAGGGATGTCCAAAACTGTTCTGTACTCGACAGGTAAACTTCGTTCGAAAAATAGCAATTAACAAAAGATACTGGGAGAATAATGATTTCTCAAACGAAGTACGCAAAGTATTTTCACTAGGTCATCAAATTTTGAACTTTTAACTCCAAACAATTTTCTCTAAATTTCAAACTCAGGAAAAAAAAAACGATCCAAGTTCCACCACACTCCGTAAAGAATTTTTCCACAAATTAACCATTTCTAAGCAAATCTACAAAAAACTAAAACAAGAAACTCTGATGAGGCAAAAAGTAGTTCTTAGCAAATTATACATGGAAAACTAAATCAAAAGTTTTAAAGAGTTCATTCAAGAAACTTGACCTTAAAAATATATAGATAATTTTTTTTTTAAAAGTTGTATGTTAGCTGTGGTATTAGAATAGGGTTTTCTCTGCGGTAGAATTTTATACAAAACGTAAAAATGCTATCTAAACTACGAAAATTGAGCTAGACGTTTCCTCCTTCTGTTTCAATTAAAAGAAGCAATAAAAAGTCAATGATTCAAGAGCGAGCGCCGATAGTGATAGTAAACTTAATGTTATTATAAATATCAACTAAAACTTTTGCACTGGTATTAAGTTTAAACTAGTACTCGGTCTCAACAGGCACAATGGACTTCGTATTTAAATTTAAAAATAACTCCGGTGTATTTATTTTTTTAAGGATGTTATATCTGAATTTAGAAATAAGTTTTCAATAGGAGATGAAACATATTGAAATACTTCGAAAGGTAGGGTAAAAGCACCAGTAGTCGGCCCGGCCATTTAAGAGATCTTTTGTTGATCTTGACTAACTTAGAACTTTCAGCTATCAATACAGTAACAAAAACAAGGTAAAACTTTAGACTGAACATTTCTGTTAGTGAATCACCTACTTGTTTCAGAAATTAAAAAAAAAATTATGTTAAAATCCAAGCTGTTGTCAACACTACTAAATGCTCCAGTAGTCTGCCACAGAATCATCTTAGCTGAAACAAAAAGCAGAATCGCAGTCTTGGATGACGGGCACACCATTCAAAATGAAATGACTCATTACTAATTCAAAAAAAGTACCCAAAACTTAACTGCCACTGGTTGATGATTGAGGATAGGTACAGGAATGTGTGAATGCGTCATATCTGATTTTGAATTAAAAATGTACTATTTATGAGAAGTTTTATGTCATTGTGGCCGACTACTGGAGCACTTACGTTTCAATTTTATAACAATTAACTTTCAATTCTGTTCATATAAAATTCGCGAAATTACCGACATCTTCATTTTTGTAAAAATTACAGCTCGCGAAACTTTTTTTACAGTAGCTTTTAAACTTGGCTTAAAACCTGGAATGGACTTATAATATACACATTAAAATATGCTTGAAATAAGCATTACTTTTGTGCTGCTTTACAAGTTTTTCTCCCTTTTTTTCCAAGTTGCAATCAATCTATTTCTATTATTATTTATTCATTAATTATTATTACATTTTTGAATGGGAGCACCGCTACGACAGGCGCGGATCCAGAGGGGGGAGGATCATGGGGGTCGTGCCCCCCCCCCTTAACCGATCAAATACAGCAAAAAAATGCATTTTTGGGACTTATATTACGAAAAAATTGCTAAAAACCCCCCATTTTTACACAAAAATTGCACTTTGACCCTCCCCCTTTTCAAAAATGACCCCCTCCTTAACCAGAAGCTGGATCCGCCCTCTACGAAGACTCGTACTTTGATACGAAAATGTCGAATACAATAAACTTTTTTTTGCAAAAACGTAAACCGGCTTTACTTTGTCCTGAAAGTTAGTGCCAGCAAAATATAAACGCACATTTTCTCTTGGAATTTACAGCTGGCGATTATCAAATTCACAACTGATTTGCTAAAATGAAACTTACCTGCATTCTCATTCTGTCTTTCTGTTCGAAATCTTGAGACCGGCTGCAAGATTAGCAATTTTCATTTTCTCGGACCGGTAGAGTGTTTCCTATCAAGATTGAAAATGCACAATTGACTGGAGTTATTTTCTAGATCTAGTTATTCTACTACAGTAAACTCTCACTTATACACCGCCTCATTTATGCGCCTTTTTCACTTATACGACGATTTTTAGTGGTCCCGATACATACCATAGTAAAATAATGATAATTTCATTCGTTTATGCGTCGCTCTAAAGTTAAATATTTCACTTATGCGCCGAATTTTTCAAAAAACGTAAATAATTTAATTTAGTTTCTTGAAAAATGAGCATGCTTCTTCACTTTCATCTTTTGCTTTTATTGCTCACGGAAGGCATTTTTTCCACATGAACTAGAGTTCGGAGAGGGACAATTATCTATTATGGATCGTTTTTAAAGGACCAGTTTGCGATTACATATGCTACAATTTTTGTGTTAACCTTATCATTGTAGTTAGGTTACAGTAGTTGCCAAACCGTAGTAATATGACCATTTTCTATAGAAACATTCTTATTCATGCTCTCATTAGAACTTGTGTTTCATTTTAGACTTTTAAATAGACTTGTTCACTTATGCGTCTCTCTCACTTATGCGCCTTTTTCTGTTGGTCCCTTGAGCCGGCGCATAAGTGAGAGTTCACTGTATCTTCTATAAAAAGAAACTAACCACCTTCACTAATATCAGATGACTGAGAATATAGCGCTTGCCTCCGTTAAAGATATGAGTAAGTTTAGTTCATTTAGTTTAATTACAACTCAGATTTCAGGCTCGTGTACTTGGTCACACAGAACCTGTTTATGAACTCATTTCCAATATGACAGATACATAGTATAGGACAGAGTGTACGCTTACGGAGAAGGAAGTTACAACCATAGCAAGGGCGGGAATCGAACCCGCCGTCCCAGGATTGCGAAGGTGACGCGCAGACAAGCAGCGCTGCCGGGACCCCATAAGTAAGGTTACATCATAAAGAGAAGCAAGTTAATTATATTATTACTCAGGGGGCTACGTATATCTGGAGGTAGAGTACTCTCCTCGTAAGCAAGTGGTCGCGGGTTCGAATCCCGCCTTACCCATGGATGTTATTTCATCCTATCTGTGCCGTAAATCTGTCCTATGTTTGTCAGGAGGCAAAGCGCACAGGACTCAGTCCTCATGTATGTTGAAGCTGATGGCTTCCGGAAAAAAAATACAGTCGACGCTCGTTATAGCGACCACTCGTTACAAAGACCATCCTAATATAACGACCGGTGAGAAAACTCCCTACTGTATTCCAACATACTCTATGTTCTCCCTCTTATTGCGACCACTCGTTATAAAGACTGTTTTCTGAAGGACGGAGGCGGTCGTATATCGAGCGTCGACTGTATATATATATATATATATTCTTCTTCAAGTTAATAGCTCAGGTTTCAGTTGGCAGCGCGTCAGTCTCAATTGCTCAAATTTAATTGATGAGGACTACGCAAATAGTATTTCGCCTCCCTTTCATATGATACTTTTATTCTATAGAGTACAGAGCACACACAGACAATTATTATTGACAGACAATATTATTTATTTTTCATGTAGAAGCTAATGAGCTTCACATACATGAGGACTGCGTACCAGGCGATTTTGTGTCTGGACAAAAACAGGAAATATTTTACAACACAAGAGAAGGAAAGAACACCCAAGGCGAGATGGGAATCGAACCCAGAGCCTCTGGCTTAGAAGACGCATCTTCTACCACGCAGTCCCCATGCAAGGAATTGCAGCACAAAAAGGAAGCAAAGTTAACTTGGAGGTAGGGCAGGAGTCGAACCCACCAGCTCCATACTGTTCACAGGTAACTGCCGAAGCAGGTGCTTTGAACCTCTCGGACACTGAGGCGCCAGATCAAGATTTATACAGAAGTTAAAATTCCCCATAAAATTTACAATTAAGTTTTTTGATCCGTTCAATAGTCAATGAAAAACCAATCAAATAAAAAAGTACAGCATGGGAATAGGGATTTTTGCCGAAACTTTCCCGTAAAAAAAGCAACGCTCCTTGTCCTTGAAACCCCAACTGAAGCCTCAAAAAGAGTGTTTCAAAACTTATGCAGAAATATTTAGGTTTTTTTATTCCTTTTGACACGGGGCAGGGGCTTATTTACAGATTTGAGAGAATTTTGTCTATCATAGGATCATGCAAAATATTTATCATGTGCATCTTTGACTATTTTCCCTATGGTAGTAGCGGCTCTTTGATATTGTGACTATTATAGTAAATTCGCCATTAACGGGGAATTGTTAGTCTCGGGCAGATTATTCAGTGATTACATAGGGGTCATTAAAAATACAGATGGTTTAATGAGATGATATGCGTTTATCCGTTACCCCATTAAGCGACAGTACTATTTAAAAATTAATTACAAATTACTGAAATGTAAGTTTTCTTAAACAATTAAAAACTAAATTTTTTAGTTATTTTTTACGAAATAATTACATCTATTATTCTTTAAAAAAATAATAATTATCCATTTACTTAATTTTAATGTGCCAGTATTGTTGCCAATGAACGATACAGTACAGAACAAGAAACAAAACTGAAGATGCCTACCTATGAAAGAGTACTCTACGGCATTCGGGATGTCGTACACGACGCAGCAGGCAAGGGCACTACGGTTTAAGTTCAGGTCCGTCACAGGCGTCCAGATATTTTTCTGGTGGTCGAAGCATTCTGTGGCGGAGATGGTCGCCAAACCTGAACAGGAAGACGCAAGTCATAGTAAGGAAGTTTACACTTCTACGAGCACAGAAAACTCGCGATTAATCCGCGGATTATCCAAAAAATAGGTAAAAAGCGAAACAAGTGCATGCAATGGCTAAACATAGTCAATAACACTCGCACACATTTAGCACAGTGGTGGGCAACCCGTCGATCGCGACAATATTTGAAGCTAGTTTTCTGATCTGAGTACGGTAAAATAGCATTGATCTAATCTCTGATGCTTGATTAGGTCTAAATTCTAAATAAAAATATATTTAAAAAAATTTTAAAACTTTTTATGGTTCTTGGAGATTTTTTATAGTCACTATTTTGTGTCTGAAAATATTTGATGTTAGTTAGCGTAACATTAGTTTATCAAAATTTAAAGCAACTACTTATCAAGAATCAGTTTTCGTAAAGAGAAAACCTGCAATTTAAAATTAGTATTGCCCCAACGTAACCCTGTATACAAATTATCCGCTTGAATCTATAATTTACAGATTGCCCCTCCCCCTCAAGCCGCTCTTGTGTACAGTGTACACACTAAAATTGGAAAGTAAATCTTCAGTCAATTTAGGTTGCCGACAGCTGATTTAGAATATAGCTAAACCCCATAATAGTGTATGTAAAAAATAGTATTTAAATCTAGCGAAAGCACATTATTAAAGCGGATTTTACATATACTCCAGTCAATCGCAAATCGCGATGTAGTTCTGAACATTTAATATGTTATTTGGGTCCTTTAGGGTAGTGTAAATCTACGTTTGCACATTTTTAAAACCTGTGCTCGCTGCGAAACTCGTAAAAAACTGCGAAATTTTCGGACTTTTTTCAGTTTTTCCTTTATAACTCCTAAACTGCAACTTTTGATTCTACATGTGTATACCTATTTTAAAGAACACTAAATTTGCAGCAATTTAAGCTCAAGTGAAGTTCTATAGGACAAATATTTTAGGAGATATCGTACTCCGAAAAATTGAGTTTTTTTGTGAAAAGTGAAAAAATTATGCTTCGATCATATTTTGGACCAAATATCGACATAAATTCCTATTCTACAAAACAAAAAATGGACATGTAATTACAGTATATTTAATCAGCTTTCATTCTAGCCCAAACAGTAGTCTGTAGGTTCAATATTTCATTTTCAATCGCGAAAAATAAATATTTAAAATTTTGTGAAATGAGCAAAATCGTTTCCTAATAAGAATAGGAGGGCTGTAGACAGTAAAAAAATGCGTAGAAGGGTATTAAAAGGGTAACACTGTATTAAATAAAATGTTATTTTAAAAATTAAAAAAAAACTTTACAGGTCATTTTCACTCATTTTGTGCTATTTTTATCATGGTTCTTGTTGGCTGTGGTCTTATCCTGACTGTTTTCAGATTTTCCCCTATTATTCCTGAACTATGCAACTTTTGATGATACGTGTGCATAACCATTTGGAAGAACACTAAATTTGTAACAATTTAAGCTCAAGTGGCGTTCTGTAGGACGATTAGTTTAGGAGATATCGTATTTCAACATTTTGTCATTTTTGCGAAAAATGAAATAAATATGCTTCGATCATATTTGGAACCAAATATTGATATAAATTCTCATTCTACAAGACAAAATATAAACAAATTATAGACATTTAAATACAGTACATCTAATCAGCTTTTCTTTAAACCTAAAAAAAGTCTGTAGGTTGATTATTTCATTTACGATTGAGAAAAAACAAATTTTCGGAAAGTGAAATTTTTTTTGAGAAATGAGAAAAATTGCTTTCTAATAAGGATAGGAGAGCACTGGACACCAGTAAAATGCATAGAGTTCTATAAAAAGGGTAACACTGCATTAAAATATTATTTTCATAATTAAAAAAAAAACCTTACAGGTTAATTTGGCTCAATGTTTTTCTTTTTTTTTCTTTTGTGGGTCTTTATTAGATGTGGTCTTATTGCGAAGCTGCAGAAAAGGAAGGTTGTCTTTGTTCTGTCTCAAGATGTTTGTGTATTTTCTTCATCTTCGAAAACTGGAATGTCAAGGAAGTTGTAATAACTCTGTTCAAATTTAAACGAATATCTTGAGACAGAATAAAGACAACCTTCCTTTTCTGCAGCTTCGCAATAAGACCACATTTAATAAAGACCCACAAAAGAAAAAAAAAAGAAAAACATTGAGCTTAATTCTGTATCTCAGAACCAGAACGACGTAAGTCCAAAAATGGTGATTTTCACTTTATTACTGCATTGAGTGTAGAATTTTGCTCCACATCGACTATGAAAATGTGGATGAATCCCAGTTTAAGGTCCGGCGATAAATTATTAAATCTGGCAACCATTAGATTTATGGTTTCTAATTTAGATTTATGGTTTTCTGGCAACCATTTATTAATTCTGCCCACAGTCTGAAAAAAAAAATCGCCAAACCCGGACCCTAAAGTAGGAATTTACCGAAAATGTTATTCTTTAAAACAAATTCCTTCAAAATTATTTAGCAGCATTAAAAGAGCGCGAGGCCCATCTTTTGCATGCATCCGACAATCTTTTTAACCGACTTCAACAAAGGAGGAGGTTATACAATTCGTCGGAGATATTTTTTTTTTATGTTATAAGATTACTCGAAGACGCCTGGACCGATTTCAAAAATTATTTTTTTGTTAGAAAGGGTTTCATTTCCGATTGGTCCCATCACCTCGTGGTTCGGGTTCGATAACGGGAACCTGCAGAAATCTTTCGAAAAAGAATTCGGGATCACAGTAATCGTAATAATGACCAATTTTGAATGTAAGGCTTCTCTGGATTAATTCATTTCTATGGCCTTTTTAGCCTACTTTCCCGTTTAAAATAAAAGAAAGACGAAAAAAGTATTAAAAGTAGCTTAATGCATCTAAAAAATATCGCCAAGTCCAAAAAATATCGCCAAGTTAAAAAAATATCGCCAAGTCCAAAAAATATCGCCAAGTTAAAAAAATAAAGAGGTAAAATGAATATCGAAAAATTAAAAATTTGAAAGTAGGGTATTGAGATGGGGAATTTGTGTGTCGGTCTGTCGGTCTGTCGGTCGGTCTGTCGGTCTGTCTGTCCCCCCCCCCCTATAACTTTTGAATGAACATTCCGATTTGGACGAACTTTTTTTTGTTGGAAAGATCTCGGCGAGTACAGCTCATTCCTATATTTGATTTTTTGATTTGAACAATGTTTGGTTCAAATTTGAGCCGTTCAAACAACCGGTCCCGCGATACTAACTTTTTAATGAACAGTCCGATTTGAACAAACTTTTTTTTGTTGGAAAGAACTTTTCAAGGATACTTCATTCCCGTATTTACATTTCCGATTTGAACAATTTTTCGTTCAACATTGAACCGCTCAAGCAAGCTGTCACCCCTAATAACTTTTGAGTAAACAGTCCGAAAAAAAATGACTGACTGTGCAGACGATTTTTTGTTTATTTATTCATTTGTTTTATTGAATTTATTATTATTATTATTATTATTATTTTTGGCAGACGATTTTTTTGTAACAAAAATGTTTCATTCACGAGGGCATTTTATTCTTTATTTATATTTAACAACTGGCAACGGATTAAAAGTGAAATTCGAGACATTTTGTCAACGGACGAGTTTTTTTTTTCTTTTTTCTTTTTTTTCTTTCTTTGATAAAATGTGTTTTGATGTACTTTGTACTTTTAATTTTTTTCTTTTGAAAACAATTGAGGAATTTTTCTACGGAAGAACTGTAACAGTTACATTCTTTAAAAGGTGCGACAAAACTTTATTTATTCATTTATTTACTTTTTATGTGTCTATTTCATCTGATGAGAGGGGTATATTTTGCTTTTAGAAATCAGCTTCAAGTGCTAAAAAGGTATGTTTGACATAATTTTTAGTCTTAGATAATCAAGAGAATAATGATCAGATGCTAGAATGCCGATGTCGATGCACGGGAAAGTAGGCTCGTTTAGTTCTTGACAAAACTTCTTGTTATCTTCATATAACGCTGATAACATTGTTTTGAAATATCTACTTATATTAAAAACTGAGTATTTTTCTATAAGCTGCTTCTTTCTCCTGAACGCCAATGAACTGAAAGTTGAACCAAGTACCGATAGATTGAGAATTTTTCAGGCTTCATTAGTTTTATTTATATAATTATACGAGTTTAATTAGCGAAGATGTCTATTAATAAGTAGTCAATTCAAAGCGATTTGTCCTAAATGATTAAATATGAAATCCATTGTTACACAAAACGTGGTTGATATGAAACAGTAATAATAATAATTGTAATGAAAATTTTGAACGAAGGCTTAACTAAATCAAACATGAAATTCAACTAAATTAAAACTTCATTCTGAACTTTATTCAGGGATTCAAGTGAAACAGGCAATCGCAAATTACAATCGCGACTGGAAATGAATTACATTAGAACGTTTCTTGATAAAAACATCGTGACGTCAGCGTGACGTTTGCCTATGAAAAGCGAGCTAGATAAAACGTCACAGTTACTGTGCGAATAAGAGGAGATCGCTGAGTGCTTGTGAGCTCTTATTGGCTCCACCCGTAGTGACGTCATGCCAATTTAAGTTGATGATAATGTAATTCACTTCCAGTAGCGATTGCAATTCGAAGCGATCGCAGTGCTGTTTCACTTGTATCCCTGTATTATTTAAAAGCATAAGTTTTAATTTAACTATTTTGATTATTTTAAGTGCATTTACACTAAAAAGAATGAAATAAAATATTTTTGGAAAAAAAAATAGAACCGACTTCAGTTGGAAATTGCTCTAAAAAATAAAAAATATTTTTTTTCTTTGAACACCATCGAAACTACTTTTCAACATAAGTTTTGAAGTCGGCGCAAAAACAATGTATAGAATCATACGCAACTACAATTCAACAATAAATATAAATTTTAATGGATCCATTTTCTTTAAGAGCATTCGCATATATTTCATTGATTGCCACACATTCGTGTAATGGTACAAACATTCTGCTTTTAATTTTCAATGGTTTCTCTGAAAAATGTTGGCAAAATATAGTAAACACTATTTTACCTATAGTTTTTGCGCCGACTTCAAAACTTATGTTGAAGAGTAGTTTCGATGGTGTTCAAAGAAAAAAATTATTTTTTTATTTTTAGAGCAATTTCCAACTGAAGTCGGTTCTATTTTTTTTTCCAAAAATATTTTATTTAGGCAGGGATTCAAGTGAAACAGGCTATCGCAAACTGCAATCGCTACTGGAAATGAATTACATTAGAACTTTTCTTGATAAAAACATCGTGACGTCAGCGTGACGTTTGCCTATGAAAAATGAGCTAGATAAAACGTCAGAGCCTACTTGGCGAATAAGAGGAGATTGCTGACTGCTTGTGAGCTCTTATTGGCTCCGCTCGTAGTGACGTCAATGCCAAGTTAAGTTGATGATAATGTAATTCACTTCCAGTAGCGATTGCAATTCGAAGCGATCGCAGTGCTGTTTCACTTGAATCCCCGCCTTACCCTCTGCTGAAAAGTTACGGAAATGGGCTTACGTTAGTCTGGTTCTGAGGTACAGAATAAACCTGTAAGGTTTTATTTTTTTAATTATGAAAATAATATTTTAATGCAGTGTTAAATTTTTAATACAACTCTATACATTTTTCTGTTGTCCAGTGCTCTCCTATTCTTATTAGAACACAATTTTTCTCATTTCTCAAAAAAAAATTTCAATTTCCGAAAATTTGTTTTTGTCTCAATTGTAAATAAAATATTGAACTTACAGACTACTGTTTGGGCTTGAATGAAAGCTGATTAGATGTACTGTAATTAAATGTGTATCGTTTGTCTTGTAGAATAAGAACGCCTCTTTTTCAATCTCACAACTTTTTTTGCTTTGAAAAAGGCGTTCCTTGTAGCGCCGAAACACTTGTCTGCAGTATCCCTGCTCATTTGTGCATTCGTAGCGTTGTTATTTTCTGTACATACTTTGAAGATTATTATCATTGCGAAATGAACTGCGAATTATCACTGCGACAGCCTGAAAAGTTCCCTACTATGCAAATTTCGTCAGAAGATCTTGAAACTTTGGAAACAGTTTTACGTTTTTTTTCAAGAAGCCTAATCTGCCATCATAAGAGAGAAAGTCCTGTCTTCAAGGGGGAAAAATGATGGAAAAACTGGAAGGCATAACTGTTTAACCTTCATAAATGCTATTAAATTTTAAAAAAAAATAGCTCATAAGCAGAACCCAAGCAGGAACAAGACTTTAAATTTCTTTGATAATTACATCTTTGAACAAACAACAAAAAATCTGTAAAATTGAACTGCAGCATAATTTGAACTGAGGGCCTTTTTAATTATGATGGCAGTAATGTATTTTCCTATTACATGTGGGTTATGTTTGCTCATATTCATTTTTATCATTCGGTAAAAAAATTTCAGTAAATTGAAAACCCCCATAGTTGATTTAAAAAAATATTTTTGGGGTTGCTTCCTGCTTGCAGCCAGCTTACCGTTAAATCCTCCAATGGCGTACAAGCACCCGTCAACCACTGCAGCAGCGAAGTTGCTTCTGGGCCCTCTCATCGACGGCACATGCATCCAGATTCGTTTCTTCGGATCGTATTTCTCAACTGAAAAGACAACAACAGCCAGTAATGATTGAGTTAGTTGGTGGATGAATATGATTCGCTGAAAAGAGACAACAACGTGCACTGACTGGGTAGTAGATGGGCATTAGGGTGGGGCGAAAAATAAAAAGTTTTTCAGATCAACTTCTAATAGTTGCCAAAAGTTGTCTTTGGTGATAGTTAGCTTTTGTGTAAAATTTGAGAAAAATCGGTTAATATCTTCAGGGGGCGCTACGATCGCAAAGTTTTATCATAGCTTTTATCGGGATTTTATGGTTTAAAATATGAAAAACAATGCCGTTAACTAATCTCATTGCATTTTTTTACTCCTAAGATATATTCAAGCATTCAAAGCATACGAAATAACTCACAAAAAATTAATTTATATGATATATTTATATTTCAAGCATTTAAAAAGAAACAAAAACGTGAAAAAAGTGATTTTTTTTAAATAGAAATATATCATATAAAATAGTGTTTGTGAGTCATTTCATATGCTTTTATAGCATGAAAACATCTTTTGAGTAAAAATACGCGAAGAGACTAGCTAAAAGCATTTTTGTTGATATTTTAACCATAAAATCCCTATAAAAGCTATGGTGAAACTTTGCGATCGCCGCGCCCCCTGAAGATATTAACCGATTTTTCTCAAAATTTGCACAAAAGCTAACTATCACTAAAGACAACTTTTGGCAACTATTAGAAGTTGATCTGAAAATCTTTTTATTTTTCGCCCCACCCTAATGGGCATGATCCCTTAAACAGAAAGCAAAGTTCCATTATTGGATTACTTACCGCTTAATTCACCGTTAACGAAGCCCCGTGGCCGAAACCACGAGGTTCAACAACTCGGGGTTGAGATTGTTACCACGAGGTTAAAAATTCGGTATTCACCGGCAAAATTAACGCCGGAGTTACCAAACTTCGAGGTAACTCAACTGAGCGAGCAAACCAAGCATCCTATTGGTTAAAAAAAAGTCCCATGATTTACTAAGTCATTTGCTTTCATTTGAAGTTAACTAAGGTTTGCGTTGAAAGTAGTGCTCTCTTGCTATTGAAAATTAATTAACACAGCTCACAGCCCATTACTTACGAAATATTTGTCATGAAAAAATAAAGAATATAATAAGAGTTTCTCGGAATCGTAGGTGAAAACGTAGAAATCGCCGCAATCGTAGAACTCCTATTTCCGCCATTGCTTTGACTTATGTTATTAATGTTAACATGTATTGCGCATGCTCAGAGAACAAACCACGCATTTAACCTTGCTTCCTAGAGCTTGGTTAAGTTTCCCAACCAAGCGTGGTTTCGGAAACCTGTCAGCGCGTAGTTAAAGTTGACGGTGAATACGAACTAGGCGGTAACTCCAGGTTACGGGCCGGTTTAACCACGCTTGGTTAACGGTGAATAAGGCGGTTAGAGGATGAGCTAATTCCCTGAAAAGACAACGTGCATTGATTGAGCAGTGGATGAGCATGATCCACTAAAAAGAAAGCAATGTTCAACTGTCAGCGCACCCTATATCGCCAGCTGAGCTAGCATAATTCAACAACAGCAGCAACATCTAGACTTACCGCCTTATTCCCCGTTAACCTAAGCACGGGCCTCTAACCACGAGGTTCGTTAACCCGAAGTTAAGATTTTAACCACGCTGTTAAAAAGTTGGTATTCACCGGTAAAGGATGGCGCGGAGTTCCTCTACCACGTCGTTACTCAACTTAACTTCAGGTGGTTATGTACGCGGCCATCCTATTGGTCAATGTTGATCACGTGATTAATTTGTTGTTTTTAAACCCCCAATCGTTTGCATTCGCGTTTACATGTATTGCGCATGCTCAGAGAACAAACCACACGTTAAGTTTCGCAACCACGCTTGGTTGGGAATTAACATCGCCCCTAGAGCTTGGTTAAGTTTCCCAACCAAGCGTGGTTTCGGAAACCTGTCAGCGTGTAGTTAAAGTTGACGGTGAATACGAAGTAGGCGGTAACTCCGGGTTACGGGCCGGTTTAACCACGCTTGGTTAACGGTGAATAAGGCGGTTAGACGTTTCTGAGACATCATTCGTTTCATGAGCCAATCTAGACCCTCTATAACAAGGAAGTTATTCCTTCCGTGTGCCAATCTAGTCTTTGATATCCAAGCAAATTTATTCATCTTGTATACCTATCTAGACTTTAACACCTGAGCGGCGCTTTTCATTTCATGCGTCAATCCAGACTTTGATGTCTCCGAAACATTCATTTCACGAACCATTGTAGGATTCGACGTCAAAAAGAGCCGTCATTCATTCCATGTACCAATATAGACTATGACGTCTGAAAGACGTTGTTTATCTCATGCGCAATTGTACGTTTGACGTCTCAGAGCCGTCATTGTAGGTCAAAAGGCCTATGACACGTTATAAAGCAAACAGCAGCAGCTGTTCAATCTGTTTATTTCACGTTTAGTAAATGATTAACATTGAATCCAAAATATAGCGCTGTTCTGGTAAGTTGACCACCGACATTGACAATGTGTAACTCGTCTTCGGGTAATAGGAAAGAGTAATTGCCGTGGATTTAAGTTGAAAATACTTTTGCAATAGCACTACGAAAGTAACCGAATTCAATTTAGGGCCAATTATAGTGCAACTCCGAAATGTTGATTGCCGACATAAACAATGTGTACCAGAGAAAAGGTTTCTTGTCGCGAGTTTGAGTTAGAAAACGTTTTCAAAGGGACTACGAAAGTTACCCAATGCAATTCAATGCCAATTGCATTTCCATATTACCCGGAAAAGGGGACACATTGTCTACGTCGGAGGTCAACTTACCAGAGGAGCACTGTACGCTTCTGCATTACCCGAAAAGGATTTAAACATTGCCGATGCCGGAAGTCAACTTATCAGAGCAGTACTGTACTAAGACGACGAACCTGTGGAGAGCCTGTTATTCCCGTTGAATCCTCCGATGACGTAGAGGAAGTCGTTGTACGCAGCCACCTTGACACCACTCCGGGGAGAGCTCATGGCAGAGAGCAGCGTCCATTGGTTGGTTTCTGGATCGAAGAATTCCACGCTGTCCAAAACTTGCGAGCCGTTGAATCCTCCAGCAATGTAGATTTTGCCTGCAGATAAAACAAGAACTGTGCTGGGCTTTTGCTCTGAAAAACCACATCATATCAGAAAAAACTAGCTTGAGTGTTGGGATTATACTTCTAGGTTGACAGTGAAAGCGTTTCTGGCTTCCATCACTTGATGAACTGGCCAGCTGGATGGTCGAACTTACAGTGAAGGATTTTTAAAAAGTAATGTTTCTACCGAATCTAGTTGTTGTTGATGTTTTGTGCCAGCTAGCTAGGTCTGCAGTTTGGAGTGCGTTGCTTCACGTTTTTCTACTGTACTGTAACTTGGTGTGAAGTCCGACTTCTACAGTACTCGCATGCCATAGGGACACCTGTTTATAGGGCAGTCAACCTTTCACAGCACAACGACGCATTCACACAAAGAAAGGACAAATACTGGAGAGAGAAAGCACATCCATGCCCAAACCGGGATTCGAGCCCGGGACCACACCATCCGAGTCAGACTCCTCTGACCACTAGACAAGGCGGCCGACACCGAATTTAGTTGAATGAGGTAATTTAATTTCACCCTGATAACGATAAAGAACAAATACGCTAAAGACATATTTTTTCTTATTATTTTTCTTAAATTAAGTAAAATCTGCTTTGCTTAGGGCTGGAACAGTTTGGGGCGGAAACAATTTATCGTCTTTTATGGTAAACCCCCCCCTCCCTTCCTCAAAAAAAGCTCGTTTTGAAACACAAAAAAAAACTGAAGCACTGGTTCAATACGGCAAATAAATTTTCTTTTTTTTGTACTGAAACTTTCACCAGTTTGTGAAGGTCAAGTAATATACCATTGAAAAACATGCAGGAAGTTAAAAATAAAGGTATTGTGGAATTTTTATCAAAATTAACCTGAATTTTTGTACTAGTCGTGAAAGGTAAAGGGTCATTCCATCGTGACTAACGTAACATTCAGAGCTGATTTTACAACTGTTTTTACTTGTAACTTAAAGGATAAAAAATATTTTTTAGTTATGCTGGTGGATTAACAATGTAAATGGGATCTATGTATCACTTCTGTTAAGAATTTAAAACAAAATTACTGACAGTAGATATTTTTTCAACCAAAATAGCAGCGTGACTAACGTAACATTTTTGCAATCCTGGAAATGAATCCTCATGTTGTGAGGCAGAAATTTCTCAAAGTGTAGCAGGTGTTAAAAATTGAATGATATATTTGAAAAATGTACAAAGTTGAGCTTTTAAAAACATAAAACACATTTATTAAATCTTAATTTTTTTTAGTCTTAAGTGTCACTTTTACTCAAGATGGAGTGTGACTAACGTAACCATCGAATAACAAGCAGTAAACACACTACAGACTATTTATTATGGCTAATCTCAGTGGTAATTACAATACTTTTTCAATTTTTTTAAAACTTCTTATGTTGTATGATTTTTATTTATTTATTTATTTATTTTAATTTATTTTTGGATACTTTTTTCACTTCGGTATTTTTTTTCTTCAGCTGAGGTCGACATTTCTATGGAATGACCCTAAAACTGGGTTGGTTGTAGCAATTTCATTAGTATACTTCGCAGCAGTTTAACTTGGCAGTGACGTCACTACGGGCGGAGCCAACAGCGTGACGTTAGCCTATGAAGAACGAGCTAGATAAAACGTCACAGCCTACTTGGCGAATTAGAGGAGACCGCTGACTGCTTGTGAGCTCTTATTGGCTCCGCCCGTAGTGACGTCACTGCAAAGTTAAGCTGCTGCGAAGTTTAGCCACTTTTTTGAGAAGATGTCATGTTTTTTTCTTTTTTGGATTTAAAATTCTGAGCACACTATATACTTGTTAAATGATTGAAGTTATTAATCCGAAATACATTAATTGATAAAAGAAATATAAATACATATATTACTGAATTAGCTCATAAAAACAGCCTCTTCATATTGAACAAAAGACCGGGTCAATGGGTCATTGCACGTAGGTTAATAAAGCTGTGATAAGAAAATTCTCTAATGAGGAGAAAGTTAAACGGAACACCTTGCCATACAAATGAGATAGTTCGGAGGAGGTATGGATCAACTCTGTACCTCAGAACCAGACTAACGTAAGTCCATTTTCGTCATTTTTCAGTTGAGGGGAAAAACGATGTATTCGACAATCGTTTTTCCCCTCTACCGAAAAATGACGAAAATGGACTTACGTTAGTCTGGTTCTGAGGTACAGAACTGTGGATTGTGTGATCTCTGCTATTGAAAATCATTACTCTCGATATTATGCCTGCTATTGCATTTCCTTCGCAAACGAGCTCTTAACCTCTGACTTCTCAATTTTCGAAACGAAGTCTATTTGAAATATGCGTATTTTTTTTATGTATGAAAAACCAAAATTGAAATTTATGTAATAAATTTACACAAATTACGTTAGAAATCACCCATAATATGTTAAATATTATAGCAAGATTCAAGAAAACGTTCTACTTCAAGTTCTTTGCACCAAATTTGAGCAACATTTTTTTTTTTTTTTTTTCATTTTTTAAGCAACATTAGGAGGCATCAAGTCTTGTAAAATGCCACCCGAGTGCTCAGCGTAAATGCTGCAGAAAATTCATTCCTGACGACATTTAAGCGATGAAATTGCGGAATAAGGTTTTAAGTTACGTCATGCACTTGAAAATCACGGGATGAGCAAATTTCATAACTTCTTCATTGCCAGTGGAAATGGCGGAATAAGCGCAGCCAAGGGGGGCCACGGTGGCCTAGAGGTACAGCATTCTCCTCGTGAGCAAGTGGTCCTGGGTTCGAGTCCCGCCCTGCCCATGGTTGTTATTTTAACCTCTCTGTATGCCGTAAATCTGTCCTGTGTTTGTTAGGAGGCAAGGCGCACAGTACGCAGTCCTCATATCTGTACCTCAGAACCAGACTAACGTAAGTCCATTTTCGTCATTTTTCGGCAGAGGGGAAAAACGATTGTCGAATACATCGTTTTTCCCTCTCTACTGAAAAATGACGAAAATGGACTTACGTTAGTCTGGTTCTGAGGTACAGATATATGTCGAAGCTCATGGCTTCTGCATTAAAAAAAAATATTATATTTAACACAATATTTATACTTAAAAAAGTGCAGCCAAGGAGTGAAGTGCTAATTTTTTGGTCAATCTATCCCTATAGCAAAACTTGTTCTCAAGCCCTGCACTTTTCAGACTCTTGCCCGTCCACTACTTGCATCTCGGTTGCCCATGGAACCGGTTTCTCGCCGTGCATCCAGTTAACCTAACATTTACTTGGTCAACGATCAAAACTCACCGTCCAGAGTGTCGGCACTGGCATCGCTCCGCACGTGGTTCATGGGCGCCACGAAGCTCCACTGGTTGGTTTCGGGTAGGAACCGCTCGACGGAGCTGTTCCGGCGGTGCCCGTCGTATCCGCCCATGGCGTACACGTGGTCGCCCAGGACGGCCACGCTGACGCAGCAGCGCTGTTCCGCCATGCAGCCGACCTCCCTCCAGAGGCGGGTCGAAGGGTCGAAGGCCATGACGCTGTTGAAGCACTGGTTGCCGTCGAAGCCGCCGATCACGTACAGGGACCCCTTGTGCCACGCCATGCCGTGGTACGCCCTGAGAAGAGGAAATAGTCCACAGTTACGACCGAAGCATCAAGCTTTCGTTTGACCACTTTGGATCCAGCCCGTGTTAAAGTCAGATTATTGGCTTGAGTTTTTTTTTTTTTTTTTTTTTTTACTGTGAGCGATTATTAGCGGCATGTGAACTGAGCAAAGCTCGGCAAAGCAATGTCCCGAAACTTGGCTCTTGTATCCCTAGCTCCGAAAAAATGAAAGTAAAGATGAGTTGTATCCAAAGTGGTCAAACTAGGGTCGTCATTTTAACTTTTTCCAGGGTGGGGGCAAAGTGTTCAAACGCAATGTAATTATACCGGAAAACATAAAAAAAACCACTCCCACTTATACGTAAATACGTTGACTTCTCAAATCGAAGGGGAGGGTAATTGACCCCCCTGACCCCCCGAAATGACGGGCCTGGGTCGAACTTAAACTAGATGCTTCGACGTGTCTACATAGTGGCTGTGGTAAACCCTTACCTCGGAGACGTGTCTGCTGTGAGCGAGATGAACCACCTCCCGCACTTGACATCGTACGTCTCGACGACGTTGGTGGCGCTGCCGGCGCTCCAGCCCCCCATCACGAAGACGATCTCGTAGGGGATGCGGGGGCGCAGAAAGGGGTGGTGCAGGTCCACCAGGGGCTGCCTAGGGTCCCCGTTTTTCATGTCCAGGAAGAGCTGAGAAGCCTGGATCAGGACCTGCAGGCAGTCGTCGTTCATGACCAGGAAGGGGTGGGACTGGATGTTCCGCTCGTAGAAACTGGAAAATGGCAATGGGGTGCCGATATACTCAGCTGAGTAGAGAATGTAAAGAGGGTATAATACATTAGAAAATTCGTTCAGCACAACTCCTAGTTCAACCGCAACTTCTACTCTCCAGTCAACGGCCTGCCAGAAATGGCGTAGCACACGGATGTTTGCTGGCTGAAGTTAACTGGAGGGCAGAAGTTGCGGTTGTGGATTGGCAGTGGGTTAAACGAATTTTCCTGCTTGATTACTTCCTCTCAAATGCTCTTTCCTTCTTCAAATCTAATATAAGTAATGGAATACTGAAATTCTTGAGCAAGTAGCTCAATTGAGTACAGGCAGTGCCTGCTTAAGGCATGGTCATGCGAGACAATAGATCAGGTCTCCATCACATTAGGGTCATAAAAATTGAGCACAATTTTATTATTTCTTCCCTTTTTTTGAAAGTTACTTTGAGAAAAAAGTGAAATTTATTGTCAGAGGGGCAATTTGACCAGGACTTTGGCTAAATTGGGCGCAGAGTACAGGATAGGAACGTATGCTTCTTTTCTTTCGTAAAATCCGAATGAAATTTCGGCATTCCCTTGTAAACTGCTCAATTGAGCTAAGTATGGTATTGTATGTTTCTTTTGCAAAATATCTAAAAGAAGTAATAGCAAATCGTTATACTTTTAAGTAATATGTGTAGTTCAGTAAAGCATGTAACTGCACTTTCTTTCGTAAAATATGAAACGAATAATGGAGTATCGATATTCTTAAGCAAGTTGCTTAACTGAGAAAAGGATGGGAACTAATGTTTAAAAAAATTGTTACATTGAATGATTGTATCTTACCCGAAATTGCACAGTCCAAGGCGAATGCATCTTATCAAACTGGACAGATGCGACAGTCTTTCTTGCACAGCGTGCTCAACCCATCTCATGACGGCCCAAAAAACGTATTCCTCACTTCTCACGTTCAGCGTATCCGAACTCAACATTGCCAGAACGTCATCGGCAGGTAAGTCCAAGTAGTCTTTAGATGTTGGGAAGATCTGGAAAAATACAGGAAATTGGTAGATATCTTCAATTAGTCCATCTAGGCAGGAATTCAAGTGAAACACCATTGCAATCGCTTCGATGCGTTCGCAAAATAAATGCTAATGCAACTTAACTTGGAACTGACGTCACTACGGGTGGAGCCAATGAGAGCTCACAAGCAGTCAGCGATCTCCTCTTATTCGCCAAGTAGGCTGTGACGTTTTATCTAGCTCGTTTTTCATAGGCAAACGTCACGCTGACGTCACGATGTTTTTATCAATTAACGTTCTAATGTAATTCATTTCCAGTAGCGATTGCAATTTGCGATCGCCTGTTTCACTTGAATTCCTGCCCTAGATAGGATGGAAAAATATAGAAAAATATAAAGTTAAGTGCGGATATCGGCAGGTAAGTTCAAATAGTCCATTGATATAAAGCAGTAAGCAACCGCCCCTAAGCAAGGGCTAAGGCAGCAACATGCAATACACCGCCAATTCGACTATTTCGATCCATGGACAGCTGTTTCGAGCTTTCGATGCTCTCATCAGCATGGAATACGAAAGTAGTCGAGTTGGAGGCAAGAATCCTCTTATAAACCAAAGAGAACCAAAAAAACTGGTAGCTAATGTGAAATTAGAATACCAGCGAGCGACCGCACTTGGTACGGTACAACTCGTAATTTTTTTTTAGGCAGAGCTCAAGGTATAAAGCAGTAAGTAACCGCCCCTAAGCAAGGGTTAAGGCAGAAACATGCAATACACCGCCAACTCGACTATTTCGATCCATTGATGTTGGAAAGTTTGGAAAAAGGAAAAAGATAAATACAGAAAATCGGTAGATCAGTAATTATCACAGCTTGAGACTTTTTCCGCGTTTTTCAAATTCTTCTCTATAAGCTAATCGAAACAAAGTGCTTATATGCTTGTCCAGCTTTGTCAATAGCAATATTTGCTGAAATGAAAAATTTGATCTTTTATTTTTAAACATAACAAGCAATTAAATAAGGCTGAGTGTCACAGCTATTTCAACAATGATAAAGTCGTTCGCCAAAGTGATATGTTCCTCGGAGTTTCACTTCAATTACAGGGTGACAAGAAATAACTTGGACACACATACTACATTATAATTTTAATGCTGATGAAAATATTGAGACCAAGCTTCAAAATAAATGTGAATACACATACAGGGTTATTCTAAATGATGGACCCCTTTTTAAAAATTCATATTTATTAAAGTACAAATCCGAAATGAACAATCTTTATTGCAATGGAAAGATGAAATTTCAAATTTTTTTTTAGTGCAAAATTTTTTTCTGAAGCTGCAAAAAGAGGGCGCACCAGTAGAGTTTGCACCGGATTGGATTATAATATGATTTACTGGCACAGCTGAGGAAAATGGCGACCGTGGACCAAAAGGTTTTCTACGTTCTTCAGTTTGTGGAAACTGCGTCACAAATTTTAGTGCAGCGGGCATTTCGTGCCAAACTTGGAATTAAAGCCCCAACTAAGCCGTTGGTTTAAGCAGTTTCAAAAGACTGGTAGTGTTTGTAAAAGAAAAAGCAGAGGAAGACCGCCTCTGGTTATCGCACTCATGTTTGCCGTACAGCACGCGGTGGACACATTGAACAATTATGATTATGTATGAGAAAAAAAATTTTAAATCTCCTCTTTCCGTTGATATAAAGAATGTTAATTTTCGTTGAAAACTTTAATAAATATGAATTTTTAAAAAGGGGTTCATCATTTAGAATAACCCTGTATTTCGTCAAATATATATAAACGTTTTCAAAGTGGTTACCTTTGGCTTAATATGGAGCTTTAAACACGTCACAAAATTTTTGGCTATGGGCCGCAACCCACTTACTGATATTTGATCTTATTAATTGCATGAAAATTTCTTTAGAGATGCCAAAGTTTTATGAGGTTTGGTGCACACCCTTTTCTCCAAGATGGACCAAACAGAATAATCTATTGGGTTCAAATCTGTGGAATACGGTGGCAATTCTTGAGCTCCAATGAAGCCCGGAAAATGTGTCTTGCACCAATCAGGAGTGCCTTTAGCTCTGTGCGCAGGTGTGGAATCCTGCTGGAAGGTCCATCTTTTCAATAATTTTGTTTAGTAGCTTTCTAAGATCGATTCCCTATCACAATACCATTATAACTTCAGTCGTAGTTACATGTATTTGGTTTGAAACTTCGTCCAAGTTATTTCTTATCACCCTGTATTAATAGACTCGGAGGAATTATCACAACCTGAAACTCTATCCGCATTTTCAGAATCCTTCTCCAAACTAATAAAAAAAATCTTATCTGCTTGTAAAACTTTGTTAAAAGCAATATTAGTTAAATTAAAAAGATAATGTTTCATTTTTTAACAATAAGCCATTAAAGAAGACTGAAAGTCACAGCTTTTGCTCGGTTTGTCATGTAATATAATTCCCCTAAAGGCTGAGAAAAATATATCTGAGGGTACCCCTTGGCAAAGTTAGCGTTTTTTTTTTTTTTTTTTGCTGCTCCAATTGTCTTCGCGCGGAACTAAACTAATCATGACTAATTAACTAACTAAACTATAAATACAGAAGTTGCTATAAATAAAACCACATCGCCCAGCCTGGCGATCTAAACTTGGAGAGAATCCAGGATCATCTTAGAATATAGGCTACCCCCCTCCCCCTTTTATCACATACGGGATGATTTCAATAATTGGGAATCTGGCGATCTCTCTTCGTTGACATCAAATCTTTGTCTCCAATTCATTAGCGAAGAAAATCTTTCCTTCGCAAACGTAAATAAAGGGTAACAAAAATAAAATAACTATCGCCAAAAATTTGACGGCCGAGCCAGATTCCCAATCATCGAAATATCCCCTCACATACCGTTTGAAAATGAGTCAGGATGTAATGCTTAGCCTTTTCCTTCAAGTCAGCCAACCGGTGCATCTTCGCAAAAGTGTAAACCATGATGCATCTGTCCTCGGTGATATTGTACTGGAGGAATTTCTGGCACAGTCCAACCGCTTCAGGAAGCCTCAGCATTTCCGCTGTCCTCACCAGTTCACCCACTTTGCCAATGGTCACATGCAGGTTGCTGGTGTACATGAAATTGATGAGGTTGGCCATGGTCTCTTTGCATACCCCAGGCACCAGCACCGAGTAGGGTGGTTCTGCTTTTTCCTGCTGCATCAGAATTTTCCTGATGTATGGACTGGTTGCAGCAAGGAAGTCGATGTGAACTTTGAAGCTCCCACCGTCTTCAGTTTCGATGGTACCATTGACAAGTTCCTGATTGTCCAAGAGCTCTTTCAGGATACGTCTTCCATCTAAGTAAAAGTTATAATTTTCCATTATTTTATATTCTACAAGATTTAAGCAAAAAATTTATAATTTGGACTATGGGATGAAAATTTTTAGTTGTTTTAAGATTTACAGATTCAGGTGATTTGAATGTCCGCTGCGTGGTGCGTGTGATGTTTTGGTTTGAATGTTTTTGTTTAAAAGTCGGCTTTGCCTCCGCAATTGAAATATTTTGAGTGGGCGATTACAGTTAACTGCTGAATCGAAAATTTTATTATGAGATTTGGTTGAAACGCGAAATGCAGCAATGGTTGGCTAAGGCAACGCCTCCTAAATACTAAATGCCTAGTACATTTGAAGAGCCAGGGGGAAAAAAGATGAAAGTCACTTTTTCGTCGATTTTTAGATATTAGCGTTATCTAGGGGTTAGGAAGGAGTTCTATCATCTGGTAGAACAGCAAGGGAAAAAAAGGATTAGAATCGACTGAAATGTGCATGAAAGGATTCGGGGTAAGAGGGAAAATAGATGAATGTCACAAGCGCGGGTGGAAGAAAAATGAATGCCAATTTAAATTTACCGGTAGAGGGCAGCTGTGTTGCGGAAACCTCCTTGCAATCAGCTTACCACTCACTGACTTATTGAATCGTGTATCGCTAAATTCATACTGTTTCTGTGGCTTATTGTTTTTCCTGAATTGTTGGTATATAAAAAGATAATATTGGGTATCAGCATGATGGATACTGTGAATTCTGCAGAGAGTAGTGATAAGGTGGGGAAAGTTCCGACCAAACTGACAAAAAAGAGGAAACCGACTGGGAGAATGAATGAGGTTATGAAGAAACTAAGGATCTCTTCGCATGAACCAGGACCTGACTGTAAGTGGGTGGCTTAAATGTTTTCAAACTGTTTCTGAATTTGCGAGGATGAAATTGATAAAGGAGTTCAACGAAATTAACTCCTATGACGATCAAAGTTCCTTTCTTTCTCGACTGATTACTGTGCTACCCGTGCAGAAACGAAAGAGCATGGAAAGCAGTAGTCGCAAAAAAAAGGCTTCTTACGCTTTTAGAGTGAGTGTCGATATTGATGGGACCAACAGAGATTTTCCTATTTGTTTCAAGGCGTTCACGTCTATTTTTGACATTACGTCTAAACGAGTTCAGACCATTCATCAATCATTAACTAAGTAGGGTTGCAGTCCCAAAGATAATACGGATAGACATGCAAATCGACCTCATAAAATCACGGATAAAACTCGTGATCTTGCAAAGGATTTCATAAATTCGTTGAAGGGACGGAAATCTCATTATTCTTTAAACGATTCGGACAAAATATATCTACCCGAAGATCTTAATTTGTCCAAATTGACCAAGATGTATAACGAAATTCACAAAGAGAACGTCGTACATTATGACACATTCCAATCAATTTTCAACAATGAATTTAAGATATCGTTCGGCTGGCTATCCGATAAAGGATACCTGCAGCACGTTTGACGGTATCAGGTCTCAGAAATCAGCAACTGAATCAGGCACCCCAATGAATGGAGGGATGTTATAAGAAACAGCAGAGAGAGGCAGTGATGGCCCTTTGCAGTGATCAACTCCAAGCAAGAACTTGTCAAGACATGGACAGCATTCTTGACGCCAATGTACTTGAAAAATTACCCCTTTCCCACTAGGCCCGTGCGTTGTTTAAAAGTCATGAATGAACATCCTTTAAAAAATTTTCCACCGAAACTTTTTCTGGTTGTTACATGGATACTGAAATCCTTTAGAAAAAACCAAAAAGGGGGAAAAACGCAAGAAAACGTCCTGCTCCACGTTGACCTTTAACTAACCTGTATGATGGACCATTGCCGATTTCTCAACCAAAGTTCAACGACTTGCAACAGCTAAAAAAAATTTGGTGAACCCTGCTGCGCGAAGGCATTCTTTGAGAATTGTCCACCTTAAATCCAGCGGCAGTTCATGATGACAGCGAAGATGTATATCTGGATTACCCAAATGAATAAATGTTCATAAAATTTTTCGTTCATTATCAGTTGATTACTAACATCTATTAGGAATTGATACACTAAAAAAAAGGTATGATTATATTACAAAAGGAGTTAATAGAAATCAACCTTTGTTTTTCATTTTTCTCGAAATCACTTTTTGGTCACTTTCATCTTTCTTCCCCCTGGCCCTTCATTTTGCTTTGCTTCGATCGTTGTTGGTTCCACTTTAATCGCCACCTTGCGGCAATCCGATAATGCCGTTGTTATTTTTTGATTGCTTAATTTTTAAATTTAAATTCAGAAATGAACCAATCATTAATTTCTCGAAGAACTCCGGTAGATGGCAGTGCTTCGTGAACGAAGGGCATTTTGCAGCTATTGGTAATGGATCCGAACAATATTCGAATTAAACTTTTGATTGGTTGATTTTTAAATTTAAATTTAGAAATGAACCAATCGTTAATTTCTCTTTCTCGAAGAACTCCGGTAGATGGAAGTGTATCGTAAACCAAGGACGAGATTTTGCTCTGTGCTTAAAACCAGAAAGTTGCAGGCATTTAGTATTTAGGTGGTGTTGGCTAAGGCCACTATGTAGACAAGCCGAAGCATCAGCTTAAGTATGACCCTTTTGTATCCAGTGCGTGTTTAAGTGGTTGTCTTTTTTGGTGAGTTATAGCTCTTCGGTAATTTTTCACTAAGAGCAATTATTAGCGTGGCACGTGAGTTCGGCAAAGCTTGACGAATTTCTCGGAACTTTGCGCTGGCAACCCTAGCTCCGGAACAATAAAAAATTGGATCCAAAAAAGTGGTGAAACTTAAGTCGCAAGAGAGGGAATTGAGAAGTGTGATACATTATGGTGCAGGGGCGGATACAAGGGAGCGTCGACGGGGGTGATTGCTCCTCCTTGGGGACCCAGGAATTTTTCGATATTGTAGTACTAAAAATCTAATTTTATACAAGTTTTAAGGAAGTGCTGGGAAGAAGGTTTGAGGCACTCCACGGAAATATTTCGGAGTTGAAGTCCGAATCCTTTATCCTTTGTGACCAATATTTGTAAGCCAGTGTACATAGCAGAAAATAAGTAAGAAAAATCAATCGCCCCTCCCTTGAAAAATTTCTGGATCCGCCCTTGTTATGGCGAAAAAGAGAGGAGGTCAAAAATGTTTTTTTTAACGTGACATCATTTCTGTTCTTCAGAACCAGACTAACGTAAGTCCATTTTCATAATTTTTTAGTAGAGGGCGAAAACGATTGTCGGATGTATACAAAGAATGGGACTCGCGCTTTTTTGACGCTGCTAAATGATTGTGAAGAAATTTCTTTTATGGAATAGCGTTCTCATGACTCTGTGCGGAATAAGATGGAATATACAATGCAGCAAAATGTGAAAATCACCATTTTTGGACTTACATCGTTCTGGTTCTGAGGTACAGATTTATGGACAGCCCCTTATTGACAGGAGAGGAATACTTAATTGTTGGAGGGGTCAATTCTTAATTTACTAAATCAAACTTCAAATTTTATCGATTGATGCAACACGAGCTTATCATATTCTACGCAAAACAGCATGTAATGAAAAGAGGCATTCGGTGCCACAGAAAGAAATTATACTTTAAACCTATCCCCAACTTTGCCGAATCGGCAGACAAAATTTGCAAATAAAGAAATTTTTGGGAGGTCACAGTGACTTCCCGTGATCTCCCAACTGGGAACTTCTGTTTATAACCCAGAAAATATGTGAAACTAAATAAAAAAATACTCAAGAAAGAAAAAAAACGGCAAAAGAATTAGTGTTTCAATTTAGAAAGCGGAAGCTATTATGCAGAAAAATAAAATAATTTTTAGCGATAAATCACTTCACATGAAACACATTTAACTTTCTAAATATGTTCCCTGATTGGCTAGGATTTTGATAAGATTAATAATCTACTACTTGGTTCTAACAACTGCTGACGATGACAGGAATTTCACACCGCAATCGAATATTTCAGATAATTACTTTTCGAATCTTAGCGTGCAAAGAAACAGGCCAAAAGTTCATCTTCTCAGCAGGTTTGGAATTGTTTAGTTTTTAATTTGGTTAAATATGTGAAAAAATACCTTTTTTTCAATACTTTATCGTTCTATTGTAGTAGATACTATTCTAAAACAGGTGGGCTAAACCTTTTACTGAGTCGTAGAGCATTTTCAAAACAAAGTCTTATGAACAAAATAGAAAAGAAAAGCGAAGTTCTGAAGTTTTTGTTGTCTACTCTAATATATTGAACCCCGAGCTCTCTTCTATTTTTCTTAGCTTAGAAATAAGTGTTTAAAGATACGAATTATTTTTTTCAGCCAAGATTTTTGGATTAAAAAAGTTTCAGTTGTTTAGGAATTTTAAATAAAAAAGGGTGCGAACCGTATTGGGTGTCTGGTAAGGTGTGGAAAAGTTATGAATAATTTCGCAACTGTTAGCTAATTTCAAGATGATGAAGATCGTATTTTTCGCACTAAACTACACTGCAACCTTTCTTGACAACAGAATCGCGACGTCAGCGTGACGTTTGCGTGACGTTAGCCTATGAAAAACGAGCTAGATAAAACATCACAGCCTATTTGGCGAATTAGAGGAGATCGCTGACTGCTTATGAGCTCTTATTGGCTCCGCCCGTAGTGACGTTCAGTGTCAACTGAAGTTGCATTTTAGTATAATAATTTTATTTTGAGTACATAAACATGAGAATATGCTGTATTTAGCTTTTTTTTTTTTTTTTTTTGATCAGTAATTAAATTCCACGTTCTGCATTAAAACTCTAGATATGGCAACAAAAAAAAAAAAAAAAAAAAAATCAAAACAGAATATTGCCCCTTACTTTGCTGTCACTGATTTGAATTTTGGTTCCTTGAATTCAAATTATATCTTCCGCAATCAATAATTGCTGTATGAACCTTCTTTAGGAGAAACCCGCCGAGAAGGGTCCTATCACACAATTCGAATAGCAAAGAACATAATTTGAATTCAAGATGTCAGAATTTAAATTAATGACGAGGGCTGGATGCTAAATATTGTGTGGATATTTGTATTCATTATTATTTATTTTATTTTATTATTATTTTTATTTCATTTATTTATTTATTTATTTTAATTAACACTTTTTGGTACCAGAGGCATAACAGGCATTATGTCCATTTCGAAATAATAGCTCAAAACGTTTTCAATTATAAAAACTGATATCGTAAAATGTTAAAAGTAAAAAATCCGAAGCGTGTAAGAAACCAATAAATGGACTGTCCTGAAAACAAATAATCACGGAGAGAAAAAAAATACTATACTATACTAAAATGCAACGTTTCTTGACGACAAAAACATCGTGACGTTAGCCTATGAAAAACGAGCTAGATAAAACGTCACAGCCTACTTGGCGAATAAGAGGAGATCGCTGACTGCTTGTGAGCTCTTATTGGCTCCGCCCGTAGTGACGTCAGTGCCAATTTAAGTTTCATTCTACTATACACTGCAAGTTTTTTTGACAAAAACATCGTGACGTCAACGTGACGTTAGCCTATGAAAAACGACCTAGATAAAACGTCGCAGCCTACTTGGCGAATTAGAGGAGATCGCTAACTGCCTGTGAGCTCTTATTGGCTCCGCCCGTAGCGACGTCAGTATCAACTTAAGTTATTGCCTAGTATACACACCTGCCTAGTATATCTCCTGGAAAGTTTCGTTTTTGTGATATAGTGTCTTTTACCCCTCAGATACAGATTTACTAAGTAAGAAACTTTATCAAAAATTATCATTTAATTCTGCACACTTTTGATCTTATCTTTTTCATTGCAGAAAAATGAAAACGCTAATTTATTCCCTGCTGTGGATAACTATTTTAACATTGACTAATGTAGGTAAGTATTCATTTAATTTTGAACCATACAAACCTTAAGAGAAATAATCCTCAGTTAACCACACTCAGAAATACTGATTCGCTTTTTCCGTATAAATTTCAGATTTAAGTCATGCTTTTTCTGCTACACGTTTTAAAGATGAAACGGAGAGCATACATTTAAAAAGGTAAGTATACATTTTAAGTTAGAAAAAAAATAATAATTTTTATCTCAGAAGAATTTTCAAAAATTACTGATTTACATAAAATTTAAAAATAGAAAAACTCTGCAAAATATTCAAATGAATATTTTTCGTGTTTTTTTTTTTTTTTTCTTTTAAGTCACCGAACAAAAATAATGCTTCGGATTTAGTTTACGAAACGCTGTTTTCTAGCTGATATCATCAAAATGTTTCAAAAAATTTCTTCGGAAGGTAAAATTTCAAAAATATTTTACATTCTTAAAGAAAGTGACCCAATTTCTATCAACTACTTGTTGTCACAAAAATGTTAACCATTTGTCAAAAAACCCTTCTAGCGATAAAATATCCTAAATGCAAAGCATAGCAAAAGGAGGGGGGGGTCAACCTCTCCCGTTCCCCAGGGCTCTTAATATTAACACTATTACCACAGAATCATGAAGTATTAGTTCAATATCCACTTACTGTAAATAATCAGTAACTTTTGCTTCATTTTAGAATGCTATTGGTATTTTTCCAAGAAAAAAATAAATTCAGTTGGAAGTCACTGGACATATTATTAACCCATTTATGCCCAGTAGCCTAAAAACGGGACGCTTGTTAGTTACTGCATATAAAAACTTGGAATGGGTATATCATTTAACTAAAGCTGTTTCTCACAAGTTAAATAGTCCTTCTTCTTGAGAAAACCAGTTAGAGCCACTATTTGGACATCAGAGTTTATTTTTTGACAGCTATTTTCAGACAAATCAGTCACGCAACGATCCAGCACGAGTAGCCACAGAAAGTAAGTGTTCTTTGCGCACTTATTTTTCATAAAATTAAACTATTTTTAAATGATTTGCTTAAAATTGATCTCAGATGCCTTCTGTAATGTTACGTTGCAAAAGTAAAGTCGAGTAAGGTCGTACTTTGCGCACATACCTGCCTAGTGTCCCATAAACAGGACGTCAAATAACTTAATAAATATGGCAACGGCTATCCATTTTACGCCTAAAATGTATGTAAACTATTCCAAGTAAGAGTTTTAGGCAGATAAAAATTGAAAAAAATTGTTAAAAAAAACTTGGGCATAAATGGGTTAATCTCAAAGATATTGCTCGCTTTAAGAAGAGTTTGCTGTCTTAAAGCAAGATATACTATCACAGACTTCCCATTGTATCAACCAAATCTTTCTGATTTAGTAGTTAAATCCGGTTTCTCGTTAAATCAGTGCTCGTTATATGAACGAGTTTGACTGCATTGCAGTTGTAAACATTTCTTACTCCATAGGAGATAATTTTTGATGATCGCTGCAGAATTTCATATGCTCTGATTTATAAGCTTCAGTGTTAATAAAAAAAGTTTAAAAAGTCTGAAATATGCAAACTCATATTTTTAGAAGCGTGGAGCAATAATATATAGCGCACAAACATTCAAAAAAAAAAAAGAAACTTCCTGTTCCATAAAAAATAAATGATGTTTCAAAACCTGGCTGCAATGCTTGATTGCGAAAATTTCAGTTTGAGAAATTACTTAAAAATCTTTCTTTTTTTGGATCAAAACATAAAAGAATGTCATAAAAAATATTCGGATGAGAATACAAAATCATCCCAGTATTTTTTTTTTTTTTTTTACTAATCACTTCGTCAATGCTTCTAGGGGCAAATACATATTCCATCTCAGTGAACTGTCTCGTGTTCTGATATATTTTCTTTTTCCATCTCAGCATCGACAAACGGAAAAAGAAACAGAAAGAAAGAAAAACACCCTTGCGAAGGAGAAGCGGTACTAGCCATAAAATAAAATATAAAAAGTGACCATAAGTATTGATGAAAAAAGTCACCTCAGTCCACATTATGATCATTATTTATGTTTTATTTATTTATTTATTTTACTGAAGCCGCAGACATTTGTATTTCAAAAAAATAATTAATGATTTTGGCGGAAATTAAATTTTTACTATTGAAAAAAAAAAAAAAAAACTTGTTTATTTTGGGAGGGGGGCGGAAATTGAGAAGCAACTTGATTGCTGTATGTGAGGTACGTATTCAAGGCCCCAAGTCTAAGGGCCAAGCTCCACATTGACGTAACGCAGAAAAATAAAGCAGAAACATAAAATGGATTAAAGAGTGTTCCTATGGAAAGTACCCGGATTTTCGACTTCGATTGCGTTTTCTGCTGATGTGGAGCAGGGCCCTAAGGAGGCTAAAATTTTAATTGATAACCAAGCTGTGCGTAATAAAACTGTTAAATGCATAAAAAACATGCAATGTATTGCAGTGGTGATTGTTTTCCGGTATTTTACCAGATTTCCGGTATTTTTATGATCGATTCTGGTATTTTCATGTTCGAAAATACCGGAAATAAAATATTTTAATTATGCTTTTATCTTCCCACCTCCGGAATTTTTTCTCTTTTTCGAAGTTTAAATAATTTTTCCGATAATTAATAATAATATTCACCAAATAGAAATGTTCAGATGCCATTCCATTTTTTTTACTTTAATAAATTATTTTATTTGCACCTTTTTTATTTTGATGCCTTCATTTAAAAAATTGCAATCGATTTGCGTCCAATAGGAGAATCTAATTTTTCTCATTTTTGATGCTTATTACCCTTGTTAGGAGATAAATAAATGAAATATATATTTATTTGTATTAAAAAACTATAACTTTAAAATTCTTGAGTGAAATTCTGTCTTTTATGAAAATCAAAATGTCAAACAGTTAAAAATTGAAGCTCTAATTTAAATGTGTTTGTTTATGAAAGGAAATTAATTACTATATGTGTATAATTATAAAATTAGGTGTGCTTAGGTAATAGGGGCCTTGGTTTAAAAACAAAAACACCCCCCCCCCCCACACACACAAACATTTTCTCTTTTAAACTTTCAGGTATTTTTTTATGAACTCACAATCGCCCCTGTGTATTGTTTACCAGAAAAAGCTTTACTACCAAGTCAACATTCTAAAAAAGCAATAATGAGTTAACGAACTGACTAAGAGAAAAAAAAGGTGTTTTCTAATAAGCAGCTCTTAACTGCTACATCCTATAGGTCAAAATAAAACTATTATTATTATTATTATTTTTGTGATCTTCCATTTCTAGGTCACTTGAGCAACTTAGAGGGAATTGTATGCCATTGAGATCTATGGAGTGGATTCCATACCAACTCACCTAAGAAAAAAGAAAAGTTGGTTGCATGACTAACTCATTTTTTTTTTTAATTTGGCACACAGGTTGATTATATAGAGGCATGGAAAAGTTCAAAATTTAAGGTTCCTGTTCTACTTATTTTCAGAGATACAGTCCCTCAAAGTTAGTCCGCCCACTCAAAATACTAAGAAATTGATATTATTAAATCATTTTTTCTAAAAAACTGTACTCATGCAATATAAAAATGTTAAGTATCCATTTAAACTAGTTACTCCAGGCATTCAGAAAAAAAATACTAGAACGTTTATAATGAAAATTGCAAAGGTACAGGGCTCTTTGACCACAAAAACTTGATTTTGCCGAATTTGCTAAAATTCAGGAATTTATTCCAAAAAAGGGAGACATAACCAAAGGTTTACTCACCTTCTGGTAGTAAACAGATGTTTACTCTAAATGTTTGTTACACAATGCATAAATTGGTTTTCTCACTCTTTCTTGGAAATGTTTAAGCTTAACGGCAAGACATTAGGCAAAAACATGCGATTTTGGCCATCTTGGCAGCCATTTTTCTCATAAAGGAGGAGCAGTAGGAACTTTAATTTTTTTTTAATAAGCTACTGATATGTTAGCTATTCACAGGAAAAGAGTTTACTTTTGGTTATTTCTTGCATTAAGAGATCCTGCTGACAGTAGATGCATGTTTCTCGCGACGATCATATGCGTCTGTTCCTCCTACTTAAAATTAATTAAACCAAAAAATAATGATATATTTATTAATAGCTGTATTATCTACTTAATATGTCATACAATTTAATTAATTAAATCATTGAACAATAAATTAGATATTTGATGAAAACTAGAAATCGAATTTCTCCGATGCCTCAGCATTATGCATTCACAATTTTCTTAGTACTAAATAATTTCTTGAAAAATCAATTAAAATAAAGGAGCTTTAAATATTTGTCTCATAAGCAATAGCCAATCTTGTGATGTGTATATTCCTGTGTTTAACTACAGAATTTCTTGAATATCACATGAATATCAGGAAAATAAATGAGGCTTTTTCGCTTGATGTAGGATATTTTATGACAAATTTTATTTGATGGGCTACTAACAGAGCATGGTGAAAAAGAGCTATTAGTTTCAACATCAAATTCTATTTTATCTTATTAACAGTTAAATATTTACAAAATAATTGAATAAATAATTTCATATAAAGCAATGCTTGAATAATTAAAATTAGTGCAACTAATTTAATTCCATACTGATCTTTACAAAACTGACATGTGCCGTGTACTGATAAGAACTGACAAGAATAAGTTTACTCGCTAAAATACTACTTCACTGATACCATGAAGCATACGTTCTATTTTCAACGAAATAATAAAGCAACCTCCTGTTTACAGCCAATCAGGAATATCCCAATCACAAGATTGGGTATTGCGTATAAGATAAATATTCAAAGTTCCTATATTTTAATTGATTTTTCAAGAAATTCTTCAGTACTTTATAATTATGAATGCACAATGCTCAGGCAACGGAGAAATTCGATTTCTTGTTTTCATTAAATATCTAGTTTATTGTTCAATGATTTAATAAATTAAATTTCATGACGAATTGGGTAGATAATACAGCTATTAATAAATATATCTTCTTTTTTTTTTTTTTTTTTGGTTTAATTAATTTTAAGTCCATGAGAGGGGGAACAAAAGTATATGGTCGTCGCGAAAAACATGCATATACTGTCAGCAGGATATTTCTTAATGCAAGAAATAACCAAAAGTAAACTATTTTCCTGTGAATAGCTAACATATCAGTAGCTTGTTTTTGAAAAAAAAATTAAAGTTTCTACTGCACCCCCTTTATGAGAAAAATGGCTGCCAAGATGGTCAAAATCGCATGTTTTTGCCTTATGGCTTATCTTTAAGCTTAAATATTTCCAAGAAGGAGTGAGAAACTCAAGTTATGCATTGTGTAACCATTTATAGTAAACATATGTACACTACCAGAAAGTGAGTAAACCTTTGGTTATGTCATCCTTTTTTTGGAAAAAAATTCCTGAATTTTAGCAAATTCGGCAAAATCAAGTTTTTGTGGTGGCAACTTCAAAGAGCCCTGTACCTTAGCAATTTTCATTATAAACGTTCTAGTATTTTTCTGAGTACCTGAAGTAACTAGTTTAAACGGATACCCATCTCTTTTATATTGCATGAGTACAATTTTTTTAGAAAAAATGATTTAATAACATCAGTTTCTTAGTATTTTGAGTGGGCGGACTAACTTTGAGAGCCTGTATCTCTGAAAATAAGTAGAGCAGGAACCTAAAAATTTTGACTTTTCCATTTCTCTGTATACTGTCTTGTGTGCCAAATTTAAAGAAAATCGGAGTGGGTCATGCGACCCCACTAGGTGAGTGTGTATGAAATCACTCTATGGTAATGTCAGTCAAATCAGAGCTGATCTTGACTACCATTTCAAGGGGGCAAGTTGGAAAATATAATTTGGGTTCAAAAATTTTCTGAAATTGTGTACGTGTCAATAAAAAGCACCGAAATTGTCCAGGAATAAGGCACGTACTAGTGACTCATTGCCTTACTAATTTCATTTAAAATGAAAGGACGCAGCATTTTAAATATTTATTTGAAAAAATAATAATGAATTGAAATTATTAATCACTGCTATCGTTTCAATTTTCTTCATAAAGTATTTAAACACAATGTGGATGGATAATATTTTTTAGTATTTAGAGGTGTGAGGGTCATGACCGCCACGATAATCCCCTCTTATCCAACTCTGATTAAGATAGGTTGCTGTTGCTCTTCAATACTGACCCTTTCCTGAAACATGATTCATTCAATCCGAACTGTTTCATCGTTCTCTAGCTCGTCCATGCGTTGCTAATAAAATAAGTGTGTGGATATTTTCCCTGAATGCATAGGTAATTAATTCACTTTGTTGATCTATCTTGCAGCAGATTGATGAATGATTTCGAGGGTAAAAATTACGAACTGTTTTCAAGAGAAATCCGGGCGAAATTTTCTGAAGAGAAGGAAATAACAGCAGATGTCTTGAAGGTAACGATGTTTTTCAATCCCCGTTTTTGATGGTTATAATTAACTGTCAATGATAATATGATTTTTCTGTAAGGTGGGTGCGTCAAATAAGGCCATGTAGACCAACAAAGCCATCCTCCTTTTCGATGTAGTGTGACAAAAATTCTCTAGATCTTGACTCCATCGTCATCCGCAAGCCTAACTGATGATGGAGCAGTTGATGAGCAAGCAGTTGAGACATACTTGTACAATGTACACATTTGCACGCAAATAATGCTTTATGTGGGTTTTGAATATCTACCAGGCAACAGTGCAACAAAAGTTATTATAAAAGAGAGTTGCCAAAATTAACTGATCTAATTTTGCAGTAAATTTTGTTTCTTTATGACTCATTAGTTTACAAGTACGAAAATAAGCTGTGTGTTGTTTTGGAAGTCTAATTTAAGTAGTTGACAAATTCAAAACCAAGGTGACGTTGAGTACCATCATCTTTGTCTGTTATTTGATAACCTAAAAGGGCAGACTGTGATCGCCAAAGATCTTTACACTGTAAAAAAAAAATCTGGTATGGACCCCACACTACTTCCTTTTACGTGTAAATTTCTTAGTAGTTGCCTTAAGTGTTAAAAAAAGTGCTTGGAGTGAGCAAGGTAACAATTCAAATATTTACTCCCCTAATCTGCCACGAAACAATGCAAAAAATATTTTACAATGTTTCATTTTCTAAATATTGCTGATTTTAATATCGCTCAGTGAATTTTTCGCAAAATATCGCCAATAGCACCAAGTTGAACCCAAATTAAAAAAATAATTTTTTCGCCCAATTTGTCGCCAACTTGGCGATATGTCGCCAAGTTGGCGTCAAACACTTGGCGACCAAAAGCTTGGTGACATATCGCCAAGTGGTCGCGCCAATTCATATCACTTGAGTCTGCATTGAAATTAACACTGATTTACCCCCAAAAAAGGGGAAAACACCCCCTTGGGAACATTCAAATGCAACCACAAGGGGAGGTGCACAACTAGACCATCCTCAGAGCCTACATACCAAGCTAGAAGCTTCTTCTACGGCGTATAGTTTTTGAATTATGCGACAAACATCCGCACATACGTATATACAGACGTCACGAGAAAACTCATCGTAATTAACTCGGGGGGTGGTTGAAAAGGATTTTTCGGCTGCTTATATGTTAGTAGGTACATATGCACGAGCTGACAGGTCGAAAACACGACTGAACATTCATTCGGGGATGAGCAAAATCAAAATTTAGACTCAAATTTGAGTGATTTTTTTTTTTTTTTTCGCGATCACAATATTTCCTTTACTACGTAAAAGGAAGTAAAAAAGGTTGTTGTTTTTACAATATAATAGTGAAAACAGAGATTTTAATTTCAAACTACAAAATAGCAGTAATGAAATGTAAAACCAGCTATTTTACACTTTATCACTGTAAAAGTAGAAATTTTACAGTTTATTACTACAAAATTATAATGCTACCGTTTATTACCATTAAAGTAGCTGTCTTAGACTAAAAACAACAGTGGAAGACTGGCAGCAGAGGTTCCAGTTTAAAACTGTAAAATGCACAGTAATAAACTGTTAAACTACAAATTTTACAGTTTATTACTATAAATTAGCAATTGTACAGTTTACTACTGTCGAATTAGCAGTTTTACAGTTTATTACTGTAAAATTATTGTAATATAAGTTGCATTATACTGTAAAAACAACATTGATGTTTTACAGTGCAGTCGCCATTATTAGTCGCGAATTATTATTTTCAGGTCTAACTCGTGTGAAACATTTTAAAACATGACGGCCACTTTTTGCAAAACATATTGTAACGAGTCCGTAGCACCTTCAACTTTCTTAAATGATCATTCCACTCTTGAGGAAGTAACTATAAATTTATTTACAAGTATGTACACTATTTACAATAGGAGCAGGAAACATCCAGCAATTAGGTAGCAAACAGTACACTGTACTCTCAACAGTAACTCAGCACCATGTATCTAACGTGAACAGTAATTAAGAAAATTACAAAAGCGAAACAAACATTCGCCCGAGCGAATAAAACGAGTCTGCCAGACATCAAATCTGAAAAGAACTGTGTTCAAGGCAGTTGGACAGCTATTTATACTCGGAAGGAAATTTCTACAACATTCTAGCAAAATCCGAAGTTTTCGATTCATTCACAAACTTAAATAATCCATTCAAGAAAATTCTAACGATAAAAAGAAAAACCTACAATATTGCAGCTCAGCGCGAAAATGTCTTCATGCTTATTAAATGTAGGGCAAGTGTAAAAACTAAAAAATGTTATAGGGCCGGTATACAAGAGATAAAAGTGATATCTTCAGATACTTTTGCAACATGTCGCCAGATAAAACCAAAACTAGTGAAATGGTGCAAGGCAGGAAAAGCAACAACTATTTACAAGATTTGTAACAATATATTTCTGATATTGAATGTTGTTATATTCCAAACAATACATTTAATAAATATTCTTCTTTCTTTAGAGAAAATTTGTAAAAAGCTTAGGAAACGAGGGTGATTGGATCGAATACTACGAAAATTACCTTTCTTCGCAGGACCAAGAGAAGAGAGTGATATCGGAAACGTTTCAAAAACTGCGCGACTACTTCCGACAATTCCAGATCGAACTGAAAGAGAAGTTCACTAACTTTGGAGAATGGGTGCAGACATTCGCTCATAAGGCTCTTGAGAAGGGAAAAAGCAAGATTGAGAACATAAAGGCCATCGCCAAAGAGGTAAACTTTTAGTTTCTGATTTTTTATGCAACCTAAAGCATGTTCACGGAAAAGATTACTTATCCTATTCTCAACAGTTGAATATTTTTTGTTCTTTAACGCCCGTGTTTTTACAGTTCTTTAACGCCCGTGTTAAGTTTTATTCATATAGGGTGAGTTCTGGTAAGTGCGTCCACGGGGTAAGTGCGTCCGTTGGGAATTATATGAATACTGTCCTGAAATGGTTCCTGCAACACATCGACTATGTTAGATAACTGTCTAAGGATAATTTCAATAGGTAGAATTCAATCCTGTATTCAATAGACGAAACACAATCAGAGACAACTTAAATGTCTTCAAAAAAAACTCTAAAGTAAAGATTGAGAAGGTTTTGTTTCAGTTTCTCTTGTAGTCATACCAATCAATTGAAGTCGAGAAATGCAAATTGTTTCTTTTGAGTAATAGCTACTAATAATATACATGGGGTATTTTGATCAAATACTCTAACTGAAATTTGTTATATGACGGTACGCACTTTCCCTTTCTTTAAAGTAAGGTGGGGGTAAGTGCGTACCATTATGATGGGGCAAGTGCGTACCACTATCATGAGGCATATGCGTACTATTATGCGGAGCAAGTGCGCACCATTATGATGAGGCAAATGTGTACCATTACGTGTATAATCCGACTCTCGTAATTCGCCTTTAATTTTGCTTACTCTTTTATAACCCGATTATAAATCCGACGTCATTTCCATCAAGTATTGCATATTTATATTTACATTGAATGCGGCGTAAGATTTCAATTTTATTCATTATCTCTGAAATATATTGGCTTTTAGATATCAGTTAGTAAATTTTTCGTTGAAAATAGCGATCATAAGCCATACCTAATTTAAACCAGAATGACAAATGAAGCAATGAAATTAAGTGAAACACTAAATAAAGAACCAACTGATTCAAAAAACGAAGGTGGAGTAATGAATAAATTATATTTAAGAAAATTAAGAACACCTTGTGAAAAACTATTTCAATGTGTAAAAAAAGTACAAGAATCATATCATGATCAATTATTTTCTTTATTTTTTTGCTCTTTATTTTTTGTTTTTTTTACTGCTGCTGATTCCAATAAGAAAAATATTTTAAAACCGTATTTATTCAAAAAAAAAAAAAAACGAATTGTTCACTCAGGTCACCTACCGATATACCATACAAATAGAATTAAAGAAAATCACAGGGGTACGCACTTAAACAACGCTATTGGGCGCACATGTCTCATCTTACATTTAAGAAGGGGTAAGGGCGAACCCTGGCTTAAACACAGACTGATTAATGTATCAAACCAAAATAAACTATGTAGACTATAAGTGATTATTACTAAATAAAAACAACTTTACATTTGCTCACTTGGTCTTATTAACCCTCGTGGGTTCCTTGGGGTCATATGTGACCCCAATGCAATTTCTGTTTAATATATCTTGTTAAGCAACCATTTATTTTTAATGGCATTTTGTGGCTTTTATTCTTCTAGTTTTCTATTCAAAATAATGCTATTATTGTGTTCTATTTTTCCCGAATTGCATTTTTCGCACACAAGACCCTTGGGGTCACTTCCCGAGAACGCCGAAAAAAGAGGACGTTGCAACTTTTGTCCAAGAGAACTGGACAGAAAATGCATCGAAAAATGTCATAAGAGTTTGAAATTCACTTGCAAAAATAATGTTATCTCAGGTCTGCAACAGTTGTAAATAAATCTACAGTTGTTGTAAGTTTTGCTCTAAAATTTTAATTTTTAATGCATAAACTAAATTTTACTTTGATTGTGTCTTTTTACTTTTATTTTTTTAGCATTAAAAAGTATGTGAACTTAAGTAATGCATGTAACATTCAATAATCATAATAAATTAATTAAAGGAAGCATTGGGGTCGTTTATGACTCCAAGGGTCTTGAGTGTAACTGAAATGGGAGGAACCCACGAGGGTTAAAAGGACACAGGAAGAATCACAGACACAAATCTATTAATCTTCAAATCACAGTTGTTCGCAAGACCCGTGGGACATCACTGATTGCGTTTCATCCATGCAAGCAAGTGCTGATCTCTAGTATTAGGAATTGTTCCAAGGCAATTACCTAACATATTTAATATGTGCCAGAAGTTTTTTCCTGCTCATATTCGCATAATTTAAGGTGGACGCACTTACCCCGCTAGGTAGGGAAAGTGCGTACCTTAGAATAGGTGTCATAAATCAGGTCACAAAGCCTATGCTTATGGTTTATTTGACATATTATATGCTTGAAAATCTTAGTAAAGGATCTGGAAAGAAAACTAAAAAAAAAAAATTGTGAGTGTACAAGATTTTTCAACTGAGCAGCATCCTTGAGAACATGAACTTTGAAAAAAAGGGTACGCAGTTACCAGAACTCACCCTATACAAAATTTCATTGATTATTATTACTCTTTTGTTGAAAGCTTAAGAAAATGCTCAGCCGTTTGCAAAATGTTTCAAATGTTTAATGGGCCCCCGACTCAACAAAAGAAAAAAAATATAATAATCGAAAGAGGGAAAGAGAAAAAGAAGAAAGGGAGGAAAATCTCACCGGTCTATAAAAAAAGAAAACAAAGAAAACGAAAAGAAAAAAAAGAAAGGGGGGGGGGAATAAATAAAAAAAAAATTATTTATTTGAGTTTTGACATCCTAAACTCAAAACATATTTTTCACAATGATGGATTACGATAGGTGTGTGTGTGTGTTAGGGGTGCGACATCGAAGGCAAAACATCGGTGTTTCAAGACATCGATGTTGGAAAATGAGGACATTGATGCTATTGATATATCGACCAAAAAAAAAAAACGATGTAATTCATCGTTAGTTACGAAAAAAAAAACTTTTTTCTTTCAATTTGGTAGACATTGCAACTAGTAGTTGAAGTAGGATGAACCTTTTTTATAGCATTATTTCTATTGTTTTTTGCTGAAATGTAAAAAAACGAAAAAAAAAAAAAACATAAAACGCGAAGCAACGATCATTAAAAGACATAAAAAAAATGGCGAAAGCAAATTATAGATGTTTTAGAAACATCGAGAGCAAAACATCGATAATAATCATAGATTTTTTTTCCAATGAGGTTAATATTTCAACTTCTGATTCATGATGAAAACTTTTTAATAAGTATGCTTATTGTACTTTTTTTTTGTTTTGGCTTTCTTTGCTGGAATATAAAGCATTGACATCGAACCCAAAACATCGAAGTTGGAAAAACATCGACCCTCAACCATCAATGATAAAAACATCGATGTTCTAATAAAAATATCGATGTCGCAGCCCTAGTGTGTGTGTGTGTGGTGTGCTTCTTCGCCACCATTATGTACATGGGCGCCGCCATGTCCTACATGGCGGCGAAGGCGCAGGGGCCAGTCGACGCCCCAGGAGGTGGAGCACAGGGACACAACATGTTGCAGACTTCGAGTCAGTGGCAGAGCTAGCTATGGGGCAAGGGGGCAATTGCCAACCTATAGGAAACGTCTTGCCCCCACCGGGGATAATTTCTAGCTTCGTCGGGAAAAAATTTCCGACGATCAAATTTTCCGACAGAAATCTGAGAGCCGAAAATGTATCTGATGATTCCGACAGACAGGTAATTTGCTTTCAATAAAACCATTCAATGAAAAAAACTTATTTTCTTACTAAAACACTCTCATTATTCGACAAATTCCACGATTTCAGATCAATTTCGAACACGCGAACCTTCGGGAAACTGGTAGCAACAAGATCAGCGAGCTGCCGTCGTATCTCTTTCGGACGAACGTAAGTTCTGCTGGAGAAAGTTATTTTTGTTCAGGTTGAAAAGGGCAAATCTTCCTTTTTTTTTCCCTGACCAGTGGTCCCTACCCGTAAATCGCTAGCAGCATGGCAAACGGACATTCATTGTTACTTTCTGAGAATTTGACAATCATCAACGACAAAATAGCTGCTTAATTGCCTCAACCTCATTGCTTAAGACCAGCCGCAAGACACGTGTTTCTCTGGGGGCCTTTGTTACCCACCAACTGTTGATCAGCGATACTTGAGACTCGGGGATGAGATCCCTTTTTCCGACTTGGACAGCGAATGCCGCAGGATCCCGCGCATTGCATAGCGAGCTAAAGAAGCGAAGCACGCAGCCCACTTTAGTCCCAGTCCTAACTCGCTGCGGCATGATGACAGAACGCACAAAACTTTTCATTCAGAGAGTTACTTCTTAGCAAGAAGAAAAAAATTTGAACGAATTAAAATGTAACAGAACAGATGTAAATGATCTCCAGAAGTAACTGGGTAAGTGTGTGTTATAAACTTTTGGAATACTTTTTTTTTTACAATAGGAGCAGGAGCAATTTGAATTTGATGTTTTCTTTTTTAGCTTACTTTCCCGTTAAAAATAAAAGAGACGAAAAAAAGCATTAAAATTGGCTTAATGCATCTAAAAAATGTCGCCAAGTCCAAAAAATATCGCCAAGTCCAAAAAATACCGCCAAGTAAAAAAAAGTCAAAAAGAAACAAAAAAATGAAATAAATATCGAAAAATTAAAAATTTGAAAGTAGGGTATTGAGATGGGGAATTTGTGTGTCGGTCGGTTGGTCGGTCTGTCGGTCTGTCTGTCCCCCCCTAATAACTTTTGAATGTACATTAGGGTGGAGCGAAAATGACCGAAAAAAACATTTTTTTGAATTTCAACTAGCTTGATGTGTCAAAATGTGCCATTTGGTCACTAAAACAGAGTGTGAAAGTTTGAAGAGATTCGAAAAAAAATTGGATCTCCCTTCGTGACCTTTTATTTGACAATATTTAGTGACATTATGCAAAAAATTGACTTTACGTCAGACAAACTGTTTTTCAGTTTAGCCACCTTCAAGAAGCACGACAAAATATCACAAATGTAATAATTAATGCAGTAAACTATCAAAATACTAAATAAAATAATATATCACAAATGCAAAAATACAATAAAATATCACAAATATTTACAAAGTAAAATGCGAAAATTCACATTTTGTCTAAAACTTCGGCATTAGCTCTCGCGACGGACGAACCCATCTCGTGCTGTGTGTCCACAAACAGCTTTAGCCGCCTCTGGCATCAGCTTAACATATCGCACACCTAGAAGAATACTGTCACAACTCAGAAACAGAAAAAAATAAGGTGACTGAAAATACTGATATTGTAAAGCAGTTAGTTATGATGCAGTCTATAGCACATTTGGTTTGAACTTTTCGGCTCACTTGCTTTTATAATGCTTAAAAAATAAACGTTTCTCTTTGACTTTTAAATCATGGTTTCGGGAATATTACCGAACATTCAGAATTTTAACTTTTGAGTTGTGACAGTATTCTTCTAGGTGTGCGATATCTTTCTACGCCTTGAGTGTGATTTGGGAATTTCAAATGTTCCAACGGTTCCAATTCACTAATTGATAATCTAAGAACTCGATTGGCTGTAGTGATCCATCGTGAGGGATTTAGACAATCAGGGTTTCTATTTGCTAAAGTAAAGTTGCATTCACCTTTTCTAACGCTATAACGCATTTTCAGTAGATAGCGTTGATATGTGCTTACCTTCTTCAGATCCAGATTGGACAACTCCCCTATTAACTGTATATGTTTAAAAGAAGTAACAGGCTGTTTGGTGCACGTAGCAAGTCGTTTTCCAATATCTCCAGAAGTTTCCCTGGTCTTGCAATCGTTCCATCCATTTCATGGAAAAGATGGCGCAGAGGCAGCTCCTTAGCGTAGAGCAGACATAACAGCCACTGCAGAGGACGTTTTAATGTTTACTCCAGTCGTCATATAACATCTGCGCTATGACCTGTGTTCACTTTCATGCGATCACACCCTATAATTTTAATGCTTTCCATTTGTGCATTCTGCTCTATGAAACTAGAGACTATTGCCTCAGCAATGTCTTGTGATGTTGCTTATATGTTCTTCTGTCAGGAGTCTTCTGTAGTACTTGCTGTCACTGTCGACTACTTGTGTTCAAGTTTGCTATTTTCGACCATCATAATATATTCCCTCTAAGTAACGATGAGCCTGATTAATCTGATTATCATTTTGTTCGAGTTTCCTACTAGTTTTTGTTTATTCTGTATGGATCTTACTTCGATCTATTACTTTATATCGGTCGATTGGCAACACGAGACCAACATCGTGCAAAACTGGTGTTGTCAGTGCAGCAGCCAATCTATCTGAGATTCCGATCTGATCGCAAGCTTTAGCAAGTGAAGGTGGAGAGATTGTCCTTTTCTTGCGTTTTATATTTTCTTTGCCTTAGTCTCAATTAGTTTTTCATCATGTATGCACCCGTTATCCGTCACACTACCCAACGAGTGAGATTGCTCCTCGATACTGTCAGTATCGGCAAAAATCAAACAAAACACCCCACAAATAACAAAACCCCAAATCTCAAACACGGTGGGGTGGTGTGTAGGTTAATTAACTATTACTGAACGCGTATCACGTTTTAAAATTGTGAGAATAATGGTGTTGTAAGAACTATCAATTATTAATATGTGTGTGCTTCTTGAATATGTTTTTAGGGACATGTAATAGTTTTAAAGATATATTTTTTGGAAACATAATCTGCCTTAGGAAGGTAAAGTGTAGTATTTAGAAATTTTTCACTTTAATTTTATTTTTGTGTATTTATTTATTTTATTAAAAATTTGTTTGAACTTCAGCTTCTTTGTACGAGCTTGCTTATTTAGTTTCCGATGTAAATAACTTTGAAATTCTAACATTTTCTATAGTTAGTACGGAATTCAAAACCCGTTTCTTCCAATATCTCTAAATCTCTGATTTACAGATACTGTCTATTACCTTCCCCCAACATTAAGTTAACTAAGAGTTAGCTTTATTGGATAAAATACTTTGATTAGCAATATAGAACAATGATTAGTTTGAACGTTTTTTAATATAATAAAAAAATATTTGAAAAATATTAAATTTTGTCTCATGGGATAAAATATCACGCACTATTTTTTTCCGACAATACAACTAATTACGGGTAAGAACACAAATATCTTTCTTTGTTTTCCTCTTACTTGAAGATTATTACGATTATTATTGACGATGGTTAATTTAGGTGTGTCCCGATGGTCATTAATGTCTGCGGCTATACAATAAATATACAGACCTAAATAATCTATTCGGGAGTAATATACAACGTACACTGCTCGACATTGAAAATGCAACACCAAGAAGGAGTGGTCAGAAATTGATGAAATTTGGTAAGAAGACATAGACAGCATGGAACAATAAGTGATATTTATTTCAAAATAAATAGGCAAAATTTAGAGCGAGGACGGCGTCGGCTTAGTAAGAAGTAGGACCACCGCGGACAGCGATGCACGAATAAACACGTCTAGGCATGGAGTCAATAAGCCTGCGGATGGTGTCCTGAGGGATGGCACTCCATTCCCTTTCAACCATTTGCCACAGTTCGTCCTCTGAACGAGGCAGTGGCAGGTTCTGCAAACGGCGTCCAATCACGTCCCACACATGTTCGATTGGTGACAAGTCAGGAGAGCATGGTGGCCAGGAAAGCATCTGTACACCTCGTAGAGCATGTTGGCTGATTCGAGCACTGTGAGGCCGGGCGTTATCCTGTTGAAAAATTGCATTTGGCCGACCCTGAAGGTAGGGGATTGCCACCGGCCGCAGTACATTATCTAAATATCGTTGGGCCGTCATAATGCCCCGAATACGAACTAGAAGTGATACGAAATTGTATGCAATAGCGCCCCAAACCATTATGCTACGTTGTCGCGCTGTGGGGCGTTCCACAATTACTGTCGGATTCGATCTTTCTCCACGTCGACGCCACACACGTATGCGATGACTATCGCTGGACAAACAGAAGCGGAATTCATCTGAGAACACTACGGTTTGCCGTTCTGCCATCCACGTCGCTCTGGTCCGGCACCATTCCAAACGTTGGAGTATGTGCTGTGAGGTCAATGGCAGTCTTCTTAGCGGGCGCCGTGATTGCAGGCCGCGTGCAACCAGTTGACGGGAAATGGTTCTGGTCGACACAGGAACATCCAGGGTACCTTGCACGTGCTGCAGAATCGACGTACAAGTGACTTGCGGGTCCGCCACAGCTTGTCGGTGAATCCGTCGATCCAACCGGTCTTACGTCACTCTGGCTGCACCTGCACCCCTCAATGTGGCTACATTTCCTCTTTCCAACCATCTCTGACACAGCCGATGCACAGTGCTTGCATCCATGTTGGTATCAGCTGCAATTTGACGTATGGACCAACCTCCCCTTCTCAGTCCGATCACCATACCCCTTGTAAAGTCGTCTATATGCTGGAAGTATCTTCTTTGAGGACGGCGTGGCATTTCCTCCTATCACACGTATCCTTCGAGACAAAAACCAAATTTCTCCGATAATTAGTCTGGCAGAAAATCCAACATGAACATAGCCCTTTTTTCAACTTCATTCTCTTATATCTTACTTCACGTGCGTCGGAGAGCTGCGCATTTCATATCATTTGCATAACTCAGTGACGTGCGTCTACGGTAAAATTTGCATGAATTTCTGACCACTCCTTCTTGGTGTTGCATTTTCAATGTCGAGCAGTGTACTTGCCCCAGCTGAGATTCAAAACCATATCCATATTCTTGTGCTCTATCGTTTATTCTAACGTGCAACTGAAAATGGTTAAAGTTAAGAATTTCAGTTTTTTGTTTACTGCTTTTGAAATACAATTAAGTCACTGAATTCTAGTCAACTATTTTACTTTCCTTTAAAAAACATGAGTAGGTTACTGTTTGTTTCAAACGGGGCTGCTTATTAGTTAAAAACCAATTGCAGAACTAGAGCATGCCATGAGATCGGCAATCATTTTTTCATGTGGCACTACTATCGGCAAAGGCCCATGCCATGACAATTTTGACGCCCAGTTTCCTCACTAGATGGAGGCACCTGGACTCTATTCGATACTAAACTGCATTAGTAATTTAATTTTGCCAAGAGATACTCCTTGCCAACCGAGTGCACAAAGAATCCTTTACATACTGCATAATCATACGGCATGGAAGCTGTGGATTTTCTACATTTTCAAAATCTACCGACAGTGCCGAGGTTTGATCCTGCACCTTTGGGGGTAAGAAAGCAGCAATCTGTTACATCACTCTAACGGCATGTGTAATATACTTGTAGAATATAATTATACATTTACTGTTTTAATGAGCTCATTTAGTTTTTATTATTCACATTTTTTATTAGATTTTTTCTGCATATATACTAAGACTTTTAATTGTTTTAAAGTTCATTTAGAAACTAAACTTTACAATGGTACAACGAAACATGTTCATTTGCAGGTTCATTTTTGGTATTTGACTAACTGTATGATTTTTTAAGGCAACCACACTGCAAAAAATGAGCTGTTGTTTTTATAGTACATTCCTTGGCAGCCGAGGTTTCGATTTAAAACAGTAAAATACACAGTACTTAACTTCGTAATTTTAGTTTATTACTGTAAGATGAGCAATTTGACAGTTCATTAATGTAGTAATAGCTATTTGACAATTTATTATTGTAAAATTAGCAATTTGACAGTTTATTACCATACAATCAGCAGTATTATACTGTAAAAACACTATTCATTTTTTTAAGTCCAGTTTTACTCTTTTTTTTTTTAATTCCCTTTTTTAGTGTTACTTCTTTTGCTATATTGATCACTTTAAAAGTATTTTTCCCTCCGACACACAAGTAACAGGATGGGCAAGAAATCGAATGCCTGTACGAATACATCTGGGACCTGCCTCAAGTTTCTTGCGTGAGGAAATATAAGAAACAAATGTGGAATAAATAAAATACACCGATGGATAGAGTAAAGATAAAAACGCAGTATTTTCTTATTCCCTGAGGATAACTGGTATCCCTCGGATAAGGGAATAATATCCGTTTGAAATTGGTTTGATTATTTTTTTAGAAGTAGGACAAAAAGTGGTTTGAAGTTAACTATTTAACTGTAAACGACAATCTGAATTTTTTTAAACTTTTCTTTAAAAAAAAAAAAAAACTAACTAAAAAAGCATTTACTAAGCATCGACTAAAAAAGCATTTAATATATCAATGTATGTAAATGTGGAATACTTTTTTCAATGTGGAAAGGTATATTAATTAGTATATTTGCAGTGATGTATGGAAGGGTCTTCTGGTAGTTATAATATCGCAATTAATGGCTATTAGGGATTATGAATAGCGGACCAGATAATAATTCAGATAATGGTTCAGTGTCTTAGAAGAGGCTATATTTCTACACTTTAACGTTGACCACCTAGTTACTCATAGCACTCCTAGTACCATGCCCAACATTACATAAATTGTACACATATCCTGAAATAAAAATAAATAAATAAAAAACACAACTGGAGGGACAATTCCATTGTAACAGATTAACAATTACCGAAGGGATAAAAAACCATACAGCTTTAAAAAATGTTTAAACATTGATTTAAATGTGGGTGTTTTTTACACATGATTTCAGAAAAGAGATGAATAGATTTAATTTTTCTAAAATATTTAATTTCATTATTTAAAGGCACAAAATATCAGAGTAACAGATTAACACAATTTACCATCGTTTCAACATACAGGGTGTCCACTCCAATCGTGGACCAATAGCTAATTTCTAAACCGTTAGAGATAAGCATATAGTTTATTTAGGAAAAAATCTCCAAATTATGAAAGGAATTTTGGGTCTATTCAATGTTTTTCAAAAAATCAAATTTTGAAAGAGTTACGAAATTTAAATTTTTATACAGCCCCCCAGTCCTATCAATCATATTTAGTAAAACATTCTTGACACTGTAACGTTTAAAACTAAAAAAAAATCACTCTTCTACCACAAAAATTGACCGAGTTATGACGTTTTGAAAAATCAAGATTTTGCATTATTTCATGACGTCATCGAGAAATCGCTCAAGGGACCGTATGCGAAATCCTTCAAAATCTTGATTTTTCAAAACGTCATAACTCGGTCAATTTTTGTGGTAGAAGAGTGATTTTTTTTTAGTTTTAAACGTTACAGTGTCAAGAATGTTTTACTAAATATGATTGATAAGACTGGGGGGCTGTATAAAAATTTAAATTTCGTAACTCTTTCAAAATTTGATTTTTTGAAAAACATTGAATAGACCCAAAATTCCTTTCATAATTTGGAGATTTTTTCCTAAATAAACTATATGCTTATCTCTAACGGTTTAGAAATTAGCTATTGGTCCACGATTGGAGTGGACACCCTGTATATTTGTATTGATTGAAGGGAAAAAGAAACTTGAGTAGAACTCAAAATATCAGACTATATATATAGCTATTTCAATACTGCGATGGAGTTTCTTTTTAAGTGAAAAAAAGTTTAACACACACACAAAAAAAAAAAAAAAGTTGTGAGAGAACACAACCTCAAACACTAGGACCCCATACTATTTGTTTCTATATATACCGGCGGGATTGGAGCTGAGGTGGCACCAAAATTAGCTAGCTATATCGTAGTCCAATCGAGACATAATATTTGAAAAAAAATATGCTTATGAAATGAGCTGTTGGGAAAATGATACAAATTGTCTTCCGATTGGAGTTAAGAAAGACGAAAGTGGTCTACCCATTTTCTTTCACAAAACGAGAATATATAGTTTTGGGAAATAAGCAAACTTCTTCAAGTTGGAAAAAACTGTTGGTTGTAAGAAAGTTTTGGAGTCAAGGTGTTTCCAACGATAGTAATGTATTTCAAATAATTTATGCAGAAATTTATACTGACATAAAACTGCATTAGACACGAAATGAGTTTTTTCAGAGGAAATCCTTCCCATGCACCATACACGTATGGAAATTATTGCTAATTCCACTTCATTATATTCTGTGGACAGGAAGTCACATCTTAAGATATCGGAAAAAATGAAAGAAACTACTTTGCTTCTTAAGCAGAGCTTATTCGTTAAGAAAAAACTACTTTAATGATTTATATGTTTTTTTTTTCGTTTTTTTTATTGCTGCAAAAAAAAAAAAAAAATTAATATTGAAACTCCAAATGGAGAAAAATAATCTTATTTTCCGGTTAAGGGTAAATTTATTTTATCTGAATATTACGGATTCGTACACATCTGGAGAAAACTGGTAATACGCAATACTAAGATTAAATCATTGCGACGCACTATTGTAACGAGGTTCTTCATTCTTCTGTGTGTATTTGTAAAGGAGCTGCGGGTCTTTGGTTAATTTTCAAGCACGGCAAAACCCCACCATATTTCACGGTTACTGTTTAAGAGCTGTCGGAAAGGGAAAACTCTAAACTCACAGATTGCCTGGCAAGGTCAAAGGGTGTAAAACCCATCGAGTATGTATGGAACTTTATCGGTAGACTTTTGGAAGCAGATAAATTACTGAAGTTAAAAATGCAAGACAACGTGTCTACAAGTACAAATAAAAGGATTAAAAAGAGTTAGAAAACTCTGGCAAATAGCTATTTCGGGGCGATTATAAATGAAGCCCCATCATCAGTGCAAAAAGATGATGGTTCACTGACACCAGTCAAGTGAACCAGGAATGCAAGAAACGTGAGGGTAAATAGACAGAACAGGCAGAGTAGGTACGCAGAAACTATTACGTCATGGGTTAAACACGACAACTGTGCAACAAAGATTACGTCACAGACGAACAAGTTTTCAAATAAGAGATTTCCAAATGTTAGGGAAAGGAGGGGTGCTAGACAGATCATTGACAACTAAATCAAATTTTTTCCAGATATAATAGGATTCCCAAAAATCTAAATCAGATAATCTACTGCTAGTAACGACACTGGGGCTCAGATTTGCTGCGCGAGAGGAATGGGCAGCACTCCTTGAACAGTTCGTTGACAATATCATATTCAGCAACAGGGGACGATGTAAAACCTTCACAGTAATCAGAAGAATTCTCACCCTCTACAAAAAGCTGGATGTTTCTTGTTGAATGCATGTCCCATGAGTGTTTCGATTGTCCGTCGCATTGTGTTCTATGCTATCTTTTCAATTAAGTTTAGTTTTACACCTTTGATTTCTTTTTTTGGGAAGTTTTGCTTACATTACTTATGTTTTTAAGTCTTTGGGTTCTTTTGAAATTACTTTCATTGATTTAGTGCGCTGTGATGCAACGTTATGCTGAAAAAAGCGTCTCGTCTTTAATTTTTTGCGCTAATGTATGTGTGTAAAAACAATGTCTTTTCTTTAACCCATTAATGCCTGACAGTTTTTTTTTCTAAGATATTTTGTATACTGGTTACAAACAGTGTTTAATGGACAGGAAAAATAATAAAAACAATATTATGGAAAAAATATTTTTTTTTTGTTAAGGAAAGAAGAATCGTCCCTTAAAAGTTACGACAGACTCCAGAGGGTACATACTTTTTTCACTAATTTTTTTTTTTTCTGCCTACGATACAATATTTAAATAGACATTTTATAAGAAGAAATAAAATCAGCAATTAACATAAAGTGGGAAGCTAGATATGACTTTGAAAACTTAGCTTTTTTTTTTTTTTTTTGAGATTGTGAACGATGTAATTTTTGATAAAGGTCACGTTAAAACTGCTACAGAACGCACTTTACAATGGTTATGTGCTGCAATCTGTTAATAACGAATTGAAACAATACCAAGGTACCAATTGAACACTATTATTTGGTTCAAATGTTCATTTTGGGGAAATTCAGATCCTTTTTTGGACCGTCCCGAAAAATGAACGCTAGGCATTAATGGATTAATGTTCCCTAAAATCACTGTTTAGCGGAACTACGAGTAAAATACTGTTACTAAACTAGTGAACAAAATAATTGCTAAAATGTTTTGTGTCAAAAGATATGTTTCTGGTCTCTTATAGCGTATTCAATCCCCTACGGTAAGTATGACGTTTTTTAGGATATGTATTTACTTTTTAGTGCAGTAATTTCAATCTTCATTTTGAACTTTTGATGTACTTCAATATAAGTTACTACTTTCTGAAACTTAACGCAGTTTCAAATCTCAAGAAAAAGTACACTTTAAAAAATTCTAATTCTAAATTTTTTGTAGGTAATATATCAAACTAAGAATCATAGTTGTTTTAAAATTCATAATGTTTCTCTAGCTCTTACCACTCTTCAAAAAACTAAAGCTTTAGAGCATCTTTATTTTCAAAATTAAGCCTGACCTAAGAGAAAATAAATAAATGTATTTAACCTGAAATACATGTTTTTTTTAATATACAAATGTATAAATTAATTTATAGCAGCTATCGACAAGACTAAAGTACGTTTAAACAAACTGTCAATGGTATTTTTTGCAAATGCGTTATCTTGTTATTATTTTTGTAAGAATACATTCCTACTGTGAAGTGGAAATGAAAAAAATATTTTTGCGAACCTATATGAGCTTTAGAGTTAATATACCAACCCCATGCTCTTTTGATCTAAGTCGAAATAAATTGCAAATGAACTCAGTAATTAAAATAATTTAACGCTTGAATACTTCAGCCAGTAACTTTCTTAATTACATGTCAATGAGATCGTTGCAATGTGTCCGTTTAAATAAATTGCTTCTTTCAATTTTCAATCCTCCCGGTTATATTGATCAACCCGTTTATTTTTTTTTCTACGGGCGCAAGTAGCAAAGAAGGGAAAAAATCGAATGACTATATGCATACACCTGGGATCAGCCTCAAGGCTCTTGTCTGAGGGAGAATAAGAACAAAAGGAATAAATGAAAAAAGGTAGTTGGTCGGGATTAAGATAAAAAATTCAACGTTTCTGTGTACCCCGAGCAAAACTGATATCTATTCGGTACAAAAAAAAATCCTTTAAATTGAGGGATAAAATCAATTTCTGTCAAGCAAACATGAAAAAGATTACTTTGTATCAAATAATCATTTTTTTTCTTTGTACGTATTTAGGAAGTATTTTAGTTTTAAAAAAAATAAAAAAAACTAAATTGCAGCCAAAATATTATCTTAATCACCTTCGAATTAACGATGATTGGTTTTTCCAGTATGTATTGTTTTTTTTTTTTTTTTTTTGCATATATACGTAAGTTGTTCCATAAAGACTGATCACAGATTTTTTCGGGTAAATAAAATATCAAGACTTAGCAAATGAATAATGTATCAATGGTGGGATCAATGAAAAATGGATGGTAAAAATTTAAGGATCACGACGTCAGTAAAATGACTTGGTAGCTATCCAAATGCACAAAGTTTTGTTCCGCGTACGAAAAATAAGAGCAACGAGCAAACAATAAACAATACGTTGCTTTTAAAAATTGTGAATGTGTTTTACTGGACCAGGCCCTCCATATAGTTCCGATTTAGCACCTAATGACTTCTTCATGTCTCCAAAGTCAAAAAAAAAAAAAGAAAAAAAAAAACCCTGCGTTTCAAATGAGAAAGGGACAAAAAACGATTGTGAAGGGTGTGTCCAAAAATGGCTTTAAGCATGTCTTTGAAGACAGAAAAAGAAACCACAAATATAATTTACGTAATAGGGTCCTATATAAAAAATACTACCAATATTTGGAGGTGTAGTTCACAAAATTATATATTAATACTTTGTGATTATTCTTTATTGAACATTCCTCGTAAATGGTTGTGCTTAAAAGAAACTACAAAAATCCGACTTAAATCCGTGAAACACTTACATATGTTTCAACATGTATCAGCTGCCTTACATTCTTATTTAAATGAGGAATGCGAGGGTTTTCGTTATTGACTGTAGCTTAGCATCGATCCATGCTAATTACCATCGCATTTGAATGCCTCTTCTTGAATACAGTTTGCAGTTCTTATTCTTGCTTTTTCTGGTATTTCCTAAACGTACATTGATGTGTACATGGGAGACATATAAAAAGGTTTCTTAATCTTTGAGTGCTGGACTAAAATTTCATGTTGATGTTAGATTTATGTGATTACATTGTATTTCTATTAAAAGCAAGTTTAAGAAACATTAATTTTTGAAGTAAAACGTTGAAACTTTTTTGAAGCTTTATGTTCTTCTTTCCATTATTTACACTTCCTTTATATTTTTTTAAAAACAAATTTTAATACATGATCTGCCTAATTTACCCTTTTGGAAAATCATAGAGGTTATTTTCAATAACGAGAATAAGTAAAAAACTTAACGAACAGTAGGTAACGTAAAAAGAAAAAAAATCCGCATTCTTTTGAAGAGTTTCTATTTAGATGAGTTTTTTGTGTGTTTTTTTTTATATCAATGTTTTGTTCCGAGGAAAATAGTCGATCTTTTCTATAACGGTACAAAAAAAAAAAACCTACATAAATAAACAAACATGCTGTCCCTAAAATGATTGGAATGGAACAAAGAAACAACATAAATAAATCGTACTATTACTACTTTGAAGAAGTACGAAAAAACGTTGTTTGCTACATATAACACTGAGATACGTTTTCTTGTAATACTGGTTAATCAATATGAAGCAATTTGTTTTACAAAATATCAGAACTATGGCTTAAGGTACAAAATGATTTTACATACAATGCATTATCAACGAGAAAATCGCTATTTTGGGACTAACGTAAGCTCGTTTTTGAGGTGCAAAATCAAGCAACAGTCAAGAAAATACATCAAGTATTTGTCTTGACAAGTTTTACCTTATATACGGTTTTTTCTGTATTTTAATCATAATATAGGCATACTGCAATAACGATTTAGGGTCATTCCACGTCAAGTGATCCAAAATCTGAGAAAATTTTTACCTTACATTTTTGTATTTCTTTCAAATTTGGCTCATCAATTGTACCCCTTGAGGTAATTAAAAGTCTCAATTTTTAGATTTTTATCTCTATTATTTTTTCATTTATGAGACTTTGAACTTTGGAAAAACCCTCGTTTTTCCATGGATAAGGGAACGTTAAAGGGACCATAACTCGGCACCAAATATAGATAGAACAATTTGGTAAATGGCATTTTGAAGTACGTTAGTTGCCGCTTAATCTGATATGCAACATGACTAATTTGATAAAAATTTTCTTTTTCAAAAAATGAAATTTAAATTTCAAATTTAAATTTCTCGAAAAACATATAATGAATTTTTTTCAAAAAATTCTCAAAAATTTTTGTGTATTTTATCTATCTTTGTTCAAATTTTTAGATTGGGATCTCAATGGGATCATATTTTTTTGAATTTTTCAATAAAACTGTATAGGAAAAAAATGAGATTTTTTAGTTTCTATTTATTTAAATACTAAGTTGTCTGATTTGTGATGGTCTAAAAAGTAGTAAATAAACATGAATATGTTTAAAGTGAGCTGGCATGAGCTTATAGATTTGTCAGGTTCATCTCCCCCCCCCCCTCCTTCCCCGCACAACCACTCCTTTTTTTTCAAAACTGTTCAAAATGTTTTTTTTTTTTTTTAACTCTTTGATACAAAATGAATAGTAAACTTATTTAAAGTTGGTAAATGGGTTCCCTTATAACTAGACGAAATATCCCCCTCCCCACCCAAATATACCATTCACACTGTACTAATATGACGTCCAACCTCGGGATTGAATTGAGGATTATTTTCACCCTAGGTATATTTATTGTTTTTCAGACGAAGTGCTTTTTTTCGATCCGAACTTCAAAGTGTACTTCCATTCAATATCTGAAATTTAACTTTATGGTTCATTTCATCTCCTACTCCAGCACCAATCTTCAATTTTGAAGGGAGGAAATAAATGGGTCGCCCCAAGATCATAGCAAACAGCAAAATAGCACTGTTTCTCCTTATTCTCATCGTTTTGTCTATTCTTTTCGCACAAAACTGAAAATAAATCAAAATATCAGATCATATGTCCTTGTCCCCATAACTATCTTCCCACATTATGTAGTGTGCAGCTGTTATTTATTTTTTTAAATTGTTTGTGTTCTTTTTCATTTTGTTGTAAAGGAAAGTAATGCAGCAAGATATATCTGTATGCATATATTAAACAAACACTGCTTTTTTGATCATAACCTCTCATGTTTTTTTAAGTTCTGTACAGATTGCTCCTCCCCTTTTACCGCTCCAAACTTTTATTTTTTTATCATCCCGCCTTACCCCATTTCAAAGCCTTAGTCTCTACTGATGTCTGGTAGTGTTTCAGTTTGTACTGTTTGTTACTCTTTCCTATTAGCTCATGAGCTTTGTCCAATAAGAGAAAGGAAAGGCAGTGATGGGGTGACATATAACCTGATACTTTGATTTATTTTCAGTTTTGTGTGAAAATAATGGGAAAACATTATGAGAACAAGAGGAAACAGTGCTATTTTGCTGTTTGCTATGATCTTGGGGCGAACCGTTTCTTTTCTTCCTCCAAAATTGAAGATTGGTGCTGGGGGAGGGGATGAAATTAATCATAAGTTTAAATTCAGATATTGAATGGACGTACACTTTGTGAAGGTCGGATTGAAAAAAGAAACACTTCGTCTGTGTGTGTGTGTGAAAAACAATATATACCTAGGGGGAAAATAATCCTCAAATCAATCCCCAGGTGAGACGTCATATTAGTGAAGCGTTAATGGTATATTTGGGTGGGGGAAGGGTTTTACTTTGCCTTGTTATAAGGAAACCCATTTACCAACTTTAAATAAGTTTACTGTTCATTTTGCTTCAAAAAGGTTTTTTTTTAGCATTTGAAACAGTTTGGGGAAAAAATGGTTGGGTCGGGAAGTAAGGACGGGGAGCTGACCAATTTACAAGTTAATGCTAGCTCACTTACCTAGAGTAAAAATAATGGTCAATTAAATCCCCAGATTAGATGTCATAATAGAACAGCTTTAATGGTATATTTGGGTGGAGGAGGGGACACTTCGTCTAGTTATAAGGAAACCCATTTACCAACTTTAAATAAGTTTACTATTCATTTTGTATCAAAGAGTTTTTTTAACATTTTTAATTTTGAATTAAAAAAGAGTGGTTGTGCGGGGAAGGAAGGGGTGAGGGGGTGAACCTGACAAATCTATAAGCTCATGCCAGCTCACTTTAAACATATTCATGTTTTTTTACTACTTTTTAGACCATCACAAGCAAGATAACTTAGTATTTAAATAAATAGAATCTAAAAACTATCATTTTTTTCCTGTACAGTTTTATACAAAAATTCAAAAAAATATGATCCCATTGAGATCCCAATCTAACAATTTGTACAAACATAGATAAAATACACAAGCATTTTTGAGAATTTCTTGAAAAAAAATCATTATATGTTTTTTGAGAAATTTAAATTTGAAATTTAAATTTCATTTTTTGAAAAAGAAAATTTTTATCAAATTAGTCATGTCGAATATCCGGATTAAGCGTCAATTAACGTGCTTTAAAATGCCAATTACCAAATTGTTCTATCTATATTTGGTGCCGAGTTATGGTCCCTTTTATATTCCCTTATCCATGGAAAAACGAGGGATTTTTCAAAGTTCAAAGTCTCATAAATCAAACAAGAAGTTCTGTCAAGAACTAAACGAGCCTACTTTCCCGTGCATCGACATCGGCATTCTAGCATCTGATCATTATTCTCTTGATTATCTGAGACTAAAAATTATGTCAAACATACCTTTTTAGCACTTAAAGCTGATTTCTAAAAGCAAAATATACCCCTCTTATCAGATTAAATAGACACATAAAAAGTAAATAAATGAATAAATAAAGTTTTGTCACACCTTTTAAAGACTGTTACAGTTCTTCCGTAGAAAAATTCCTCAATTGTTTTCAAAAAAAAAAAAAAAATTAAAAGTACAAAGTACATCAAAACACATTTTATCAAAGAAAGAAAAAAAAAAGAAAAAAAAAAAAAACTCGTCCATTGATAAAATGCCTCGAATTTCACTTTTAATCCGTTGCCAGTTGTTAAATATAAATAAAGAACAAAATGCCCTAGTGAAAGAAACATTTTTGTTACAAAAAAAATATCGTCTGCCAAAAAAAATAATAATATTAATAATAATAAATAAATAAAATAAAATAAATGAATAAACAAAAAATCGTCTGCACAGTCAGTAATTTTTTTTCTGAGCCTGCATTTCCGCCATGTTTGCGGAGTCGGAGTCGGAATCAGAGTCCTCACAGAAGATTATTCAGAAAAGTACTTTGTAAACATTATTTATCAAAACAATTTTCTTAAAAAGTTAGTTTGAAGGAAATCCGACTTTTAAGTTCAGGATCAACATTCAACTTAAATTCCCCGTAGGCGCTAATGTTAATTTTTTTTTCTAAACGGTTCAATATGGAACGAAAAATGGTTCAAATCAAAAAGCGAAATGTGGGAATGAGCCTCTCCGAGATTTTTCAAACAAAAAAAAGTTTATTCCATTCGGATGGTTCACTCAGAAGTTATTAGGTGGGGAAAGGTTGCTTGAACGGTTCAATGTTGAACGAAAGAATGTTCAAATTGAAAATTTAAATACGGTAATGAAGTATCCTTGCTGAGATTCTTCGAACAAAAAAAAAAGTTTATTTAAATCGGACTGTTCACTCAAAAGTTATTAGGAGTGACAGCTTGCTTGAGCGGTTCAATGTTGAACGAAAACTTGTTCAAATCGGAAATGTAAATATTGGGAATGAAGTATCCTTGACAAGATCTTTCGAACAAAAAAAAGTTTGTTCAAATCGGACTGTTCAATCAAAAGTTAGCATCGCGGGACAGGTTGTTTGAACGGTTCAAAATTGAACCAAAAATTGTTCAAATCAAAAAATCAAATATGGGAATGAGCTGTACTCGCCGAGATCTTTCCAACAAAAAAAAGTTTGTCCAAATCGGAATGTTCATTCAAAAGTTATTAGGGGGGGACAGACAGACCGACCGACTGACCGACACACAAATTCCCCATCTCAATACCCTACTTTCAAATTTTTAATTTTTCGATATTCATTTTACCTTTTTATTTTTTTACCTTGGCGATATTTTCTGGACTTGGCGATATTTTTTTAACTTGGCGATATTTTTTTGGACTTGGCGATATTTTTTAGATGCATTAAGCTACTTTTAATACTTTTTTCGTCTTTCTTTTATTTTTAACGGGAAAGTAGGCTAAAAATAATACAGATAAAATTCTAAAAATTGAGACTTTTGATTACCTCAAGGCGTACAATTGATGAGCCAAATTTGAAAGAAATACAAAAATGTAAGGTAAAAAACGTTGGATCACTTGACATGGAATGACCCTTTAGGTCTTTTTTTTATTTTCTTTTGCTGTAACATTTACTAGTGCTTGTACAATTCAGTAGTACGAAATCTTTAGGAAACACTAGAAAAAGGACGAGTGAGGTCCTTTTTGTTAAATATATACTTTCTGATCTTGCCTTGAAGCAAATTTTGATATTATTTCTGCTATAGCAAAAACAGACTCTTATATCTAATTTGCCTTTTTTTCTCGTGAAATTGATTTAAAAGAAAACTTTGGAAATTTAAATAATTTCAATCTGAATGGCGATGTGAGTTACACAATCTCAGCAATAACAGAGAACATCTTGTCGCAATATTTCGATACACGTTATTGTTAATGAATGGACTATACTTCGTTGACTGTGCTCCGGCCACACAGCTAATGGATAAAGAAATCGATTTTGATGTTATCCATATTACAAAAAACAACATATTTAGTTAATTGTCGCTGCAATCGGCATGAAAAAAAAGAAAAAGAAATGTTCTAAATTCTAAGAATTATTTATACATAAATAACGTCTCGATATTCATTTACTCTCAATGTAACCCTCATTGTGGTAATATTAAATTGAAATAGGTTCGCCAATGGCCCCAGAGCAGTCCTCGTTAGTTATGTAAAAATGTAAGTAAATATTTCGATTTCATCATTACTTTGTATATTAAAGTGGCGTTTATGGAACTAAAAATTATTTTTGATTATTTTTCAAGAAAACTGAGTTGCGTTTTCAGAACAGTGATTATACTTTGTTGTCTTTAGGTAAGATCGCTCTGAAAAGTTCACAAAGCTAGGTTCAAGGTTAAGAAGTATTTTAGGAGGAGTTATCGGTATTTCTCTGGAGAAGTGGCCAACTGCGTATAAATTACATTGATTCGGTACAATTTATAATCTCAAATTACTTAAACTGCAACATATACTTTTGGGAAATGTGTACATATTTAAGTTATAAAAAATATTGGTAACATGATAATCAAGCTATTAATCCTGACTCCTCAATAATGCGAACATTAGCAAATGATGGAATCAATGCTGAAGAAAATATGTAAATATATCTTTTGCTTATTGTTGTTTGTTTGAATTCAATCATGTTTGTTTCTTCCCGACACACTTCTCTCAGGTGCTCTAAGGCATGACAAGTACGTATGAGCAACGAATATATATTCCTAGATATAATGAAAGTAATGATAAACATACCCAAAACTGTGCACATATTAATAAGAGCACAATATGATTTTCGTATTTTAATTAAAAATAATGCCTCATGACGATTGACTAAATATTGATAAAGGTATGGTGTACCAAAAGGCATTCCTGAAATAATGTATGCTAATTCAGAGTGTTTTAAGTGTGTTATTCAATGACAAACGCACAAAAATATTATATAAAATTAAATTGAATGTTGGTATTTTAATTATTATGAGTGCAAAATGCACTTGCAACTGATTTTCCTTGCGAAATAAGCGAAACTTTAGTTCAATAATGTTTTAATCTACTTACTAAATCACATTATAATAAGTATTCAATGATAAAAAAAAATAGTTTTTGCTCTGGATTTTTATTCCTAATTTAATTATTAAATTATGTGCGAAAACATTTGTGTAAGTGTCGCTCGTATTCGATAATGTTTCTTTCTTTTTAAACTTTTAAAGAAGAACTCAAGCGAACTATTTTTTTTTAACATTTTAAAGTTTGTCAACCGCAATTTCATTTCGTTTATTTCTAGGCTTGAATTTTACTTTTTTTTTCTTTTTTCAGGAAAAATGAAAATTCGAAATAAGGTGCAATATAATTTTTCAAGAAAAATACATTTTTCCGAACTGGGTTCAGCTCTCAAAGCTCACTCTCATACATCTAAGCAAAAGGCATACTTTTACAATTTCATAATCTTATTTCAAAGGTATTGTTTTAAAACATGTGTTAAACTTTCAATCTATTTATTTTGAATTTAACTAAAACATATTTTATTTTGATGATATTTCTTCTTGATAATAAACATTTTTTTTCCTTTTTTTATAAAAAAGTTTACTCGAAAATAGGCTATAGAAAGAAAGAGAAAAAATCATTAAAAATACTTGAGTTTAAAATAAATAATTTCAGCCATCTAAACTGCCGTTATCTAAAAGAAATGTATCGTATATTTCTCTTGAATTTCACTAACGAGCTGAAGAATTACCATTCTCTGCACCATTTTGATAAATACGAGCAGTATATAAAGAGCTTAATAACGATGTCAAAATGTCAAAAGCAGAGAAGTTCCGAAAGGTCCAGTTCATTAATTATCGGATATGTTGACTGCAGATGTCAGATGAAAAAATATTTCAAAACTTGCATACAAATTGCGAACAAACCTTATTAACGAATAATGTTTGATTAAAAGGAGTAGCTGAATAGGAAAGCCAAATTTTCTTCTATTTGCTTTTAGGCAATTGTTTTGTATGGGTTTTTTTTCTTTCTTTTAAAAAAATAATAAGTAATGAGCAGTTCAAATTATGATTCATAAGCCTGCAAGTTTGTGAAAATATATGCACAGCGATGTTGAGAAAAGAAAGAGGTGTAAGAATTTCTGGAACCGTGTTTCAAGGTTGTCAGAAGCAACTTTTGCATAGTAAAAAAGAAAGTGAGATTGAGAGTGTTAAAACAGAGGACAAAAGCTGTTTTTGAAGCTCATGAATAAATTTTTGCAGAGTAGTCAATGATAGTTTTGCATATTATTTATTTTTTATAATCATTATTATTTTTAATTTCTTATAATTGTAATGTATAAATTGTCAAATTAACATTGTCTAAGATTTTGTTTTCACATTGAGCCCTAATGCTTTACGCCTGAGTTTTAGCCTACTTTCCGCTAAAGTAAAAGAAAGACGAAAAAAAGTATTACAAGTCGCTAAAAGCATCTTAAAATATCACCAAGACCATAAAAAATATAAAAAATGGGGAATTTGTGTGTCTATTGGTCTGTTTATTCCCCCAAATAACTTTTTAATGAACAGTCCGATTTGAATAAACTTTTTTTGGGCGAAAGATATCGGCAACTACACCTCATTCCCATTATTCACTTTGCAATTTGAACCATTTTTCGATAAACTTTCAGCCATTTAAACAACTTGTCCAGCACTACTCACATACTGAACAGTCCGATTTGAACATTTTTTTTTTGTTCTAAAGATATCATTAAGGATACTTTATTCCCGTATTTAAATTTCCGATTTGAACAATTTTTCATGTAACATTGAACCGTTCCAACACCCTGTCCCCCTAATCCCTTTTGAGTGAACAGTCCGATTTGAACAAACTCTTTTTTGTTCCAAAGATCTTGGCGAGAACACCTCATTTCCATTTCACTTTGAGTTGAACCAGTTTTCGATCAATGTTGAACCGTTCAAAAAAACTTAACATTAGCGCATGCGGAGAAAGTTAAATTTAACTTTTTTTTTTTTGTTTGAAACATTTCAGCAAAGATACTTCATTCCCGTATTTAAATTTTCGATTTGAGAATTTTTTTTGTTTAACATTGAACCGTTTAAAAAAAAAACTTAACATTAGCGCCTACGGGGAAATATAAAACTAGTGTAGATCTCTAACTAAAAAGCGGATTTTCGCCATATAAATTTTGCTAGTGAACAATGTATGAAATATATTTTTTCTGAATAAGCTTTTTTAAAGACTACGATTTCGACTCGTTGACTCCGACACCGAATCCACGACTCCGGCTGTGCAACCATGGCAGAAATGCAGACTCGGAAAAAATGATTGACTCCTACTATTGGAATTTTAGAGCCTTTGACTCCTACTCCGACTCCACGCACTCTAGAACCATGGAGAAAACCAAGGGCGGAAAAATGACCGACTGCCACGATTAAATTTTTAAAGCCTTTGACTCTGACTCCGGCTATTGACTCTGACTGATAACTCCAAATTTTCAACCCCGATTCCGAGTCCTCATCTCTAACTTTGATTTAGCAAATATGGCAGAAATGCAGGCTAGGTAAAAATGACTGACTCCTACTCTTATAAGAAATAACTGTGCAGACGATTGTTTGTTTATTTAGATATTTGTTTTATTTTGTTTACTAGAGTTACCAGCTACGGCTTTGCCTTTGGTTAAATTTTAACGATTTTTGCTGCTATTTCTGTATTCATAATTCCCAAATTAAAAAAGCTCTGTGCAGAAAATACAATGAAGGACTAAAGTGTAAATTTACCAAAATTTGTCAGAGAAAAAAACATATCTGCTTTGTTCTCGCAAAATTAAAATGTTTTAAACCTTTAGCCAATATCTTAAATCACCCCAAGGTGGCCCATTCGAACTCTAAAAATAAGTTCAGGCTCGGAAAAGTTCACCATATTCAACAATGCTTAATATGTTTTTTGGTACTTAAGTATTAACTCCGCCGCAACTACAGATTTTGCGCTAGAAAAAAAAAAAAAAAGATTTGGTGTTTTTTTTTTGCGTTCTAAATAACTGCGTGCGGAATAATACGCGTATAAACAATAACCGCAAAAATAGAAAAAAATGCCAAATATGTGTTAGTCACCAAATCTGTAGCTGCAGTGGAGTTATTACGGAGGTACGTTACCCCCCTCCCCATTTCAAGGAAATTTTCGTTTCAGTTTATACCCTGTTTAATTTACTTGAAGATTTATTTTTAATTTTAGTGGAACATTTAGAGAAATTATAATAACGTCAACCATGACAAATAGGCAAGGAAATTTACCATCGTTGTTTTGATTTTTGACAATATTTAATATCTTACAAAAATATTCAAAAAGGAGCAAACTTTTTTGTTTATTGCTTCATAAATTTTGCTGTGTCTTCCTTGCATTTAGATTGCAAAAAAGTTATTCAGCCTTTTGGAACGACAGTTCCCTAAAAACTTTTGGTGATCTTCGATTTGATTAAAAATTTGTTTGGCGGATTTTTGTTTTACATAATGACACTTCTGAAATGATCGTGGCACCAATATCCTAAAAAACACATGGAGGTTGTGTAGTTTAAAATAAATTACGGCTGTTTTAAATGTGTAATTGCAACCAAGGACATAAAAATGCTTTTCAAAAGCGAAAATTCAAGCTCGAGGTGCACATCATGAGTATTTGGACTAATGTTGTACCAATGACGTCATGAAACAGTGCAAAATCTTGATTTTTCAAAACGTCATAACTCGGTCAATTTTTGTGGTAGAAGAGTGATTTTTTTTAGTTTTAAACGTTACAGTGTCAGGAATGTTTTACTAAATATGATTGATAGGACTGGGGGGCTGTATAAAAATTTAAATTTCGTAACTCTTTCAAAATTTGATTTTTTGAAAAACATTGAATAGACCCAAAATTCCTTTCGTAATTTGGAGATTTTTTCCTAAATTAACTATATGCTTATCTCTAACGGTTTAGAAATTAGCTATTGGTCCACGATTGGAGTGGACACCCTGTATATAGATTATTGTTATTATAATTTTTTTTCCTTCACAGACGATTTTTTTCTAACAAAAATTTAATTTAAGAGAACATTTTATTATTTATTTATTTATTTATTATAGTTGGAAGCGGATTAAAAATGATTCAAGCCATTTTAATGACGAACGAGTCCTTTTCTTTGTTGATAAAAAGTGTTTTAATGTGTTTTATACATTTCTTTATTTTTACTTTTTAAAACTATTAAGGATTTTTTCTATGGAAGATACATTGCTTAACCCTTAGTTTGGCACATCTCAAAAATTAAAAAAAAATTGAATTTTTTTTTATTTTAGTTTTTTTGAGGTAAAATGCATAAACATTATATGGTTAAAAAAAAACATGGGAAAAAATGAAAAGAAAATCGGTTTTATAAATTGCGTATCCTGTAGAATACACTGCCAAAGTAGCAAATAAGAATACATAAAACGTGGCTCACTCAATCACAATATCAACTAATTTGGCACTATTTTAGATTTTAAAAACAATAAAAATAATAAGCAAATAATAAAAAAATAAAAGAGAACATACCTGTAATCGACGTGATGCCATGTTGTTTTGGTAGAACACACTCTAACACTCATAAACTTAATACTGAACGCGTTGCTTTGTAAATAGCCCCAGTAAAGACAGATGTTGAAAAAGAGGGTTCGAATAATGCTATAGGTTAAAAGTCATCCCCCTAGAGGGCTTCTAATTCAAATTAAAAAATGTAGAAAGTGATGTATCCTGTAGGATACATTGCCAAACTATGGGTTAAAAGGTACTAAACTTTATTTATTCATTTATTTACTTTTTTTGTCTATTTTATTAGACTTTGTGTTTAGAAATTAGCTTTAAGTGCTAAAAAGGTAGATTTGACATAATTTGCAGTCTCAGATAATTAAGAGAATCTGACCAGATACTAGAATGCCGATAGCGATACACGGAAAAGTAGGCTCGTTTAGCTCTTGACAGAACTTCTTGTTATGTAAGGGAAAGCATTGAAATTGATTTTCCATCGATTACTACTCTTTGTTTTCATATAGAAAAGAACTTTTCTTTTTAAACTGCTGTTAGTTTTTTTAAAAAATGTGTATTTTCAAACATTTTAAAAATGACTCAATCGACTCATTTATATTGCTAATGGTAGAAATGCCATATTGGAAAACAGTAAAATACACCTGATTCGTTCTGGCCGTACTTTTTGTTACTACTCAAATTATTCTGCAATGACTTGTTTATGCAGAATCTTTATAGACTCACTTCTTTTCGAAAATTAATTCCATACAAAATTGCATCTTAATATTTGATTCAATGTTATATTTTTTGATTATGTATTTTGTTGGTTTTCGTGTACACACACTTGATTCGTTAATACATAATCCCATGAATACTTGAATAAAGAATTCTTTGTTTTCGTATCAGTAACTCATTTTTAAATACCGGAAAGGCCCTGTTTGTCATATTGTGTTTGAAAATTTTATTTTATGTGTTTACATTTCAAAACAACAGCGTTACCTTTGAATCTGATAGAATATATGTATTCATTTCATTTAATTATAAAAAAGTACGTGTTTATAATTTCATAAGCTAAGTGCTTTGAAGAAAATTTAAATAGCCTTATGTATTCAGTCATTGAAAAGAGACATGAATAAATTTTCCAATGCATAGAGCCATAATGATTAGTGAAGGATCTCATTTAAATTCACAAATCATTCAACCTTTTCTACTGTAATAAAAATTTTTGAAATGCTTCACTTTAACAGAAACATCTTTTTAATCAATGACTCAACTGGAGGAAAGCTTTATTTTAATCTCATTGAATGGAGATGGCAAGAGCTTTAGAAATTTATGTATTACACTTCAATTTTGAATATTTTCTGGGTTTCCTTGACTTGGAAAAATAACCAGAAATGTGAAAATGTGCATAAAATAAATGAATAATGAAGGCTTGAAATGATGCTCAGAAATGTGGTTGACATAAATGTGATGACATAAAAGATGATTTATTTAGATAAATTAAACTTATTATCCGCAATTGTTTATTACTGGTAAAAAATAAACTTGATGAAAATAAATATGGTCTTTGTTTGAATTTTATTAATTATGACACCTTCGGTATTGAAACAAAAAAATTGACATGTGAAGTATTTTTATTATAATTGTATTCAACCACGCCAATAAACTTTTTTGGTACTATAGCGAGTTTATGTTCATCTATTATTTAAGGGACAATTTAGGTATTTGTCGAGAATGTTTTTAGGACATGCAATAGTTACAGAAAACCGAAAAAGAGGAGCAAATATAAAAAGGAATTTTTTGAATTGAATAAACTACTATTGCTAGTATCATTTTTTCTTTCCTACAAAATTGTTTCCCGTTTGGGTGTTATAGTGTATTTTATTTATTACATCTCGCATCAAGATGCCGATAGTAGTTATTTAGTATTTCAGCTAAATTTTGTCTGAAAAAATTATTTACAAGTTACATAAAGTAGTAATGCGGTACAATTTTAATTAGTATTGAAATTTACTAAATGTAGATGTTTTTATCTACTAAAAACTGCTTTATAAGCTACGCCTTATGCCTGATTTAATGTTGGTTGTGTGTGCAGTTTGATTCCTCCCCCTTTTTTCTTTCTTTCTTTCTTTTTTTGGCATCGAAGTATTTGAGACACTGTGATGAACCAATTATTTTATTCAAACATGCCCTAATAAATAAATAAAAATGTACAAAGATGTTTTTTTAACATCAATTAATTGTAAATTGTTAGAAAATAATATTAAAGTTTAATCATACAAATGTATATGAAAGGATGGAATGTAATATAGTTTTCTTTGTGTTATAAATATGTTATAATATAGTTTTCCTTCTTAACAACTCTGCGATTTAGTGCAAAACTGGTCCTATATAGGCGAATAAAACAAAGTATGAAACACAAATAAGCCGAAAAGTTACATACACCTGGCGCTTTGGGGGGGGGGGGGGGGGTCCATAATCGGGGTAGAAGGACTTTTAAAATTTTTATCAGCAAAGCGACTCAAACTCTAAATGCTGACCGTATTGGATCTGGACTGCACTACTTCTTGTTAAAAAAATATTATTTTCACCCTTTTTTCCCCTGATAAACATAATATATTGAAATATACAACGTGCGATAAGCAAAAGCTCTTGGACTGATTTTCATTTTCATTGGATACAAAAGAAATATCCAACTGGATTGGGGAAAAAAAAAGAAATAATAAAACTCAGTAAATTCCAATTGCTGCAAAAGATTTTTTCCCCTCCTGTCGTTTTATCGCTGGTATTTGATCTTCAGAAACCGAAAGCGTTGTATTTGATGGGAAGAAAATTGCATTCCTTCCTCTGATCTCTAAAAGGACAAAAACCCTCTTGAAAGCTTATGGCCTTTAAATTGAGAAATAACGATTGTGCTAAGATAATGAAAGTAAATGCACAACATATTTCTTACAAATATAAAGTGTCCTTTTGTCCAAAATTCTTTAAAAGTACGTTTTCGAGATAACTTCGAGAATAACATTTTTGCTTTAAATAAACATATATTTTGGTATAAAGAAAACATTACCTTACAACACTCTAAAAGCAGTAAGTACTATTCTGATAATCTAAAAAGCATTTTAAACACCAAATTTTAGAATGGTATAATATTAGTATACTTTAGTTTATAAAATATGTATGCCAGATTTCAAAACCGTTTTATTAAAGACATAATATTATGTTTCTAAGCATATTGCTTTGTGGTATTGCACTGAAACAGGTTAACTACAAAGAGCCAAAACGAAATATTTGCTTCTGTCTTAATAATAAAAAAACAGATTATAACACTAGTACAACTCGAGAAGAAAGTAGAACTGTGTTCGTAGAAGAATTGAGGAAAAAAGTCAAACTATACCGTTCAGGTAATTGCAAATTTAATTAAAATTCGTTTTTCTTAATATTGGTCTTTAGGCCAATATTATACCAGCTTTTTAATATAGGTCTTGAATTCGGTTCAGAGGTATTAACATAAAGTTATTTGCCTTTAAGTAACATATTTGTAGAAGTAGACGACTAAGCAATGGCAAATTGCAGTTTATTTTCATTTTCTACCTCAGTTGTCATGTTGTCCCTTTCTCAGATAGGAGCCTCAGTAAGCTTCCCGGTGATCCACCTCCAGGGACGTATACCGACCCTGATCCTTCAGATAGTGGCCCTAATGTCTAGCATACACACACACATTTCCGCCTACACATACACATTTCCGCCTACACGCACACATTTCCGCCTACACGTACACATTTCCGCCTACACACACACACACACATTTCCATCTACACACAAACATTTCCGCCTACATACACATACACGCCAACACACGTGTACGCGCATACAGCTTTTTCTCTTGCTTGTTCAACTATATGCAGAAATTCTTTTTTTTTTTTTTTTTTTTGTAACATGTAGTAAAGCGGCAATAATATTTTTAAAGACTTTAAAATAGCTCATAATAAACTGCTACATGTGCAACATTAAAAATTTTATTTTTCGATACTGAACCACAAGAAAGAGAATCAAAATAAGTATTCTTGACTAAATATTATATTTAGTACAGCTTAATATCATGTTTTACGTGTAGTGCAGACTGATCTAAAACATCGTTATTGCCACACAATTGGACAGAAACAAATTAAAGACACGTTGGTAATTAAATTCCTCTAACTGAACTCCTAAGCGTAAACTCTAATTACATTAGGTATTACTATGCGTCCGTGTAAAACTAAATTGCTAGTCATCCTACATGTTCGCAAGTTTCAATTATTGTGCTGAGATTATCTAAAAGCTCTTATAGAAAAAAGGTAATGTCATATAATTACCTCATTAGGGGAGAACTTACCTCAAAGCAAGACATTCTTTGCCTAAGACTTTTATTTTCGTTTGACCTGGATATTAGTAAATTTAAGTGCTTTTATGAAAGAAATATTTCCTTACAAGTGAAAAGCAATTAATATGTTTTGCAAGAAACAATCTTGTTAGTTTCAGAACCTAGTAATGAATTATTTCTTGGAAAATTTAAAACTTTCGAATTAATATACATTTTGCTAAAGCGTTTTAAAAAGTGGTGAAAGGAAAAAAAAAAGCATATTAGTGGGGATGATAATTTAAAATATGTAAATTAAAATTTTATGCAAAATATGTTATTGTGCATTGATGTAAGCAAAATAACAAGCTATGAGCGGTTAATAATATTATTAGAAAATAAGATCATGTCTCCAACTTTTAAATCATACTTCTCATTGCACTAAAGCAACACATTAATTGGAAAAAAAATATTTAAACTTAATTCTGCGCTGCATTTCTTTTTAAATATTATGAAATATGTGCTATCTTTATTTTCCAAATTCAACTATTAAACCAATGATAAAATCAGTATAACATTCTCAATTGTTTTTACACCAGATTTTAAAACTAACTCTTTTCAATCGGCATGTGGAATGAAATCGGTAAACGTCAACTTTTTTGCTGCAAAAAAATTGATTAGCTATTTTTAAACCACATATAACTTTACACCTATAACAAATATATATAACTTTACTTCAGAGTTTGAAAAAGAAATAATTCTTCATCAAGTATCAGTAAGTTGACATTGTGAAATCGTAATTAAATAAAACATATAAAAAATACTTATTTTACTTAGCTTTCATTTACCAGCTATATTTTTCTGAATTATTTGAATACAGGAAGCCTTTCTTGTCAGCACGGAGAAAGCAAATGAAAAATCAAAGCATTGAGGTTGGGTAAAATGGGTGTACTATTGCTTTTAATTGCATAAAATTTGGCATGCGCAGTCTTTACGTAGTTTTAATTCAAATTAAATTATTGAGTAGTTAGAAACAAAGTTCCTCTTACGCAGAAAGCTTTCTTCTTTGGAAATTTCGAATTTTTAAATATTGTTATTACTAAATTTTAGAGCGAGTGTGAAATGATGTTTAAATTATTATATCCGTTAATCAAAGTCCTTTAAGATAAAACCGTACTAAATGACTCCTTTGATAAGCTCTCTATCTCTCTCTGATTTTAAAATTTGATTAGCCTTGTAACAACTATCAGTTCTCCAGGACAAACGATGCACATATATGTTTTCACTTTTTCAAGAATTCAAGTGGCGCGATATCTGCCAATCATAAAATGACTAAAGGAAGCCAATGTTAATGCTAATTGCAAAAATACGACATATAAAACATTGTGATAGTGAAAAAACTGAATCATAATATGATTTTCTTATAACCGTGTTAAAATTAAAGAAAGTAAGATAAATAAGTGAATAAATAAATAAAGAGTGAAGAAATACGTTGAGTTCCTGAAAACCGTAATCTCGGAAGCAAAATACTGAAGTTCGTAGTGTTAAGAAAAAGAAAATAAATGAAACGAAAAATAATATTTAGTTTGCTGAATTTAAGGTACTGTGCGTCAGTTCTAAAATAAAATGTTTTGAAAAAATAGTAATTAAATGAAGGAAAAAAAATCATAAAATAAAATTGAATGTAGGTAACATATACGTATGTTCCGTATTGGTCCTGGAAAAGAAAAAACAACATGTCACACAAATTAGCCAACATGTCATAAAAGCATCTCATTGACAGACCAAAATAAAATGACCGCCAGAGCAGAAACATTTTTTTTTTAATCATCCAGATCATGATTACAGATTTAGAAGTAAGGAGGTATTTGGAAACAAAACAATAACGGTGTAGAGGCTTGGGAGGTATCGATGAGGCGGGATTAACTCTTTGCGTTGATGAACCCCATTCAAGTTGATCCCGTTTTATATCTTTCTTTCAGCATAAAACGCTGGGCTTACTTTTACACATTTAAGCCATTCTTGAAGGACCCATGGCTTTATTTTAGAAATACTTTTATCTCAAAAATTAAAAAAAAAAAAAATAAGTAAAATCTCGAAATTGCTTTCTAAAACCTTTCACAATCCTTGCTAGATTTCTTACAGAAGAAATGAGCTTCCATTTCCTACTAGTAAAGGAATTGCCAGGATTGGAATTGGAGGACATTTTTCAACAATAGCGAATTACTTTAGGGTCATTGATATACTTAACTTTTTTATCCGTCCTTTTTACCAGTTGTACTCCAAAATATTACGTGCTATTTTGCTTGTTTGTTCATTTATTTTGTAGTAACAAAGTTAAAAAAAGAGTTTTTCTGTTTGGAGGTAATTTATGAAGCGAAATAACATGGGAAATGTTAAAATCCCAGTACTACCTTCAGGGATGCATTGATCTATTTTGTTAACACAGAAAGTAGTGAGCGTTTGTTAAATGTTTAAATACTGATATATTTGAACTTTTTGTTAAATTTAATTTTCATCTTTTTTTTTTGCTTTTATACTACCAAATATTACTCGTTACTTTTTTATTTATTTGCTTCATTATAGAAGCATTGAATATTTTTTTTTATTAAAAATTAAAAACAGCTGGAAAAACGAAGTTAACTACGCAATTTTTATACCTTTACACTTAACTAGTAAAACTAGTTGAAGATTTTTTTTTACTTTCTTTTTTTTTTTTGCATTTGTAAACCTACTGAAAAGGAAAATGCGTCGCGATTCAACTTCAAAAGCCACTATTTTACATTGTCATCTTCAAGAAAATATGAAGACAACACAATAGCTCCGAAACATGTGTAAGACGCATTTTCATAAGAATGTCTTCTACGACGCTACCTGCTCTACATTCATTCACCAACAGTTTAGTGTAAAAAATACAGTAAGAGTAGAAATAGAGCTTATCTTTAGTTATCCCATTATTTATTTTCCCTCGTCATGAAACATGTTTCATGACGAGGTATGTTTTAAACGTTACAGTGTCAATAATGTTTTACTAAATATGACTGGTAGGACTGGGGGCTGTTAAAAAATTTAAATTTCGTAACTCTTTCAAAATTTGATTTTTTTTTTTTGAAAAACATTTCGTAGCCCAAATTCCTTTCGTAATTTAGAGATTTTTTCCCAAAGAAACTATATGCTTATCTCTAACGGTTTAGAAATTAGCTATTGGGCCACGATAGGAGTGGACACCCTGTATAGTTAGCTTTAAAAATATTTATTTTTAAACAATTTTTTATTAAATTTTTTTAGAAAAATAAGTTTTAAACAATAATTAATAAAAATTAATAATGTTATATGTGGAATACATTGTATATTTGCTGATATGTATGCTTGTGCACGACCACTGAGAAATCGCCGGAAAACTGTTTGTACACTTAGAAATGTTCTTCAAAATAATGAAACGACGCTTTGAGTTATGCCGAACTCACACTTTTCACACTTCAACCATCTTCAACCCTTTCAATGAATCAACCTTACACTGCAAAAACTGAACTGTGGTTTTCACAGTATAATAGTGGCAGCCGAGGCTCCAATTTAAAAGTAAAATGCAAAGTAATGAACTGTAAAACTAGCAATTTTACAATTTAATATTCTATTGTTAGAAATTGTACAGTTTATTGACGTAAAATTTCGCTGTATTATTTTGCAACAGCAACAGTACGATACTGGCAGCAGAGTTTCCAGTTTAAAACTCAAATACACGGTAATAAACTGTAAAATGAAGCAATTTTACAGTTTATCACTGTAAAATTAGCAATTTTACAGTTTATCACTAGGAAATTAGCTGTATTATACTGTAAAAACAGCATTCATTTAAAGGGCCAGGAGGAAAATGATGTAAGTGTCAAAAAAGTGATTTCGAGAAAAATGAAAAACAGAGTTTGCATTCTATTAACTCTCTTTGCAGTTAAGTGCATGCACATTTAAGTGTGCATGCACATTTCTGTCGATTCTCATATTTTTTCCGCTTGTTGCTCTACCAGATGATATTACTCCTTCATAGCCCCTAAATAGCGTTAATATCTCAAAATCGACGAAAAAGTGACATCCATCTTTTTTCTCCCTGGCCCTTCATTTTTTAGTGTAGTAAAGACATTCAGATGCCTTCTAACATATTCATTCGGCATTATTTTACAATGAGGCAGCAAGCCCCTACATATGCTGACATATGTTAATGTACGTGATAGTAGTCGATGTCCTGATTGGTCTCTAAGCCCATTTTTCCATTTCTTTTCACCAGCATCCCAAGTTGCAACATCGTCCTTAATTTTTGCTCGTCAGTATGTGTATACAATCAACTCGGGATATCTCGACTTCGCTTAACTTGAATTTCCGCTTATGTCGAAGTTTCGAATTGTCCTAAATAGCTGTAAACATTGTATAAGGAATTTGTTTCCCATTAACTTGAAGTTACTTCGCTTATCTTGAAGTTTCTGCTCTCTGCCAACCCTTTTTTACACATTTACTGTCCGTATTTTTGTTTAGTCGATTTTTAGAAGGGAAACCAACTAACTGAAACCGTCAAATGTCTGAGAGAATTCAATGTCATTTTTAAAATTTGCGCCTTTAGTGAGGGAACAATTCGACCCTTATTGAGGCCGGAGACTTAACTCCAACAGGATAAAAAGCTGAAATGCCTTTATCGTTTAACATTTTCTTATCAGTTATTTACACAAAAGCTCTTTGCTATGGCTCTATTAGAACATAGTACAAAATGGGAGATAAAAAGCTTTTGATGAGGGACTAACATTACAAAGCGTTCCCATGACTTATCCTTTCCTTGTTTTTTTTAAAGTGGAAATATCCTCATGCAGTGTCCTATATATCCCCTGGAAGAAAGCTAAACCAGTTGAATTCATACTTTGAAGAAGATCGGCTGACTAGCACAGCTGTTTAATGCTCAACTGCCAGAAAAATGTACAAAGAAAGTGCAATTTTTAACAATGTCTTTGCTTTTTATTTAGAGTCCCATTTTTTTACTTATAGATAAGAAATGAAATGTTTGCACGTTTTTCTTTGCACTTATGCATGTATTTTTTGCATAACATACACGAGTGTGTGCTAAAAAAAATACATTTAAGTTTTTCGGTATCCAGATCTTCGGTTATGTCTAATTGGTCCGACAAGGTTCCTAGTACTTCGGGATAAGAAAAGTCGACTATACATATATATACAGTGGCGAATCCAGAAAAAATCTACAGAGGGGGCACAAAATCAGTTTAATTTTTTAACTGAAAAATAATTATTATTGTTAAAAACAATACTGTCATATACTTATGTATTATCGTATTTTCATTACCTATCGGTTCCTGGTATAAATGGCATTCCATCAAGCAGTCATGGTATAGTATGACTCTGGCAGTAGAAGTGTCCTTTGAAAGTGTTTATTTATTTGACGATATCTTGCATTAAGGGAGCGTTATTGGTTTGATTTAGAATACGTACACAACATTATTTCATCCAGCAAGTGCTTGTAAATAAATAAAAAAGAAGAACACAGAATGAATAAGAAACACACGGACATACGAAGATTACTGAAGAAGTTCATTTCAAAGATTTAAATGAATTGTAATTGTAGCTTCCGAGCATGCTTCTTGGCAAATAAATGTAAGACCTATTCGGGGTCTACTTTAATTCCTCGGTGTATGTGTAGCATACTAAGACCATTTAATCTCTACTAACCCTTAGTGGATCTTAAAAATGTCTTTATTCTTTTCAACGTGCTGAAAGATCTTTCAGCAGTGACAGTTGTGATAGGTTAAAACACAAAGAATTTTTAATTACACTGAATGTTAGGAAACATTGCAGCAAATTTGTAAGCTGACACAGGAGTGTCAACTTTTTGTGTTTTGTCAGCCCAAAGTTCTTTCCATAAAAGTAGTTTTGCTGAAAGGGCGTTTATATTTGAGGGTAAATCACTCTCGTATTTTTGAGCGGCATCAATGATATCGTCACCGGGAAAATTGTTCTCAAAGTAAAGTTTGGGGACTACTTTCTGTAACTTTGACATGAAACACTATTTTGTTTCTCAAATCGGACATCTAGCTCGGAAATGAGGAAATCTAAGTAGGGCAAATATATCTTTAACCGGAAATATTCCCATGGGATCAGCAAGCTTTTGCTGTACAGTGGCAGTTCTAGGGATCCTGATTTCAACTCCCAATATATCCGCAATACTCTTCGTTTCGTTGAATATACTTTCAAATTTGCTTTCGGAGTTGTTCCGAGTCGCACATAAAGCCGATTTTACCGCCGCAGCCATTAGCATTCCTTTGCTGTAATCAAGGTTGGAGCTTTGTAATTGAATGGATAAAGGCAAAGTAATGGCCAAAAAATTTGTTAAAATCTTCAAACACAACAGAAACTTGAACTTGCAAATTGCAGCAGATAGTGACTGAGCTTTGCTTGAGGAATGCGAGCTGCTTCTACTCACTTCGTCCAGAGTGCAGACAATTGCAGGCAATATTTCAAGAAAATAAAGAATACCATCGTGTCTTTCCCCATCTAGTTTCTCAAATTCTTTTTGCTTTCGATGATTTTCTTTCTGGTAACGTTTCCCCGATTTTGGTACTCAAAAGTTGTGCTGGAGATGCAGATTCTCACAAAAAGTTGTTTACACTTTTAATAATACCAACAATGTTTCTTATATCGGGAACCGTGCTTGCTTTGTTCAACACTAAGTTCAGTCGATGATTAGCACAATGAGTATAAACAGCAAGAGGTTGCATAGCTAAAACTCTCGCTTGAACACCCTTAAAAGCACCACTCATAAGGCACCCATCGTATCTCCGTCCACGTAAGAAGGCTATGTCTAGATTTGCTGCTTTCAAATTCTCTATTACTGTGTTAGATAAATTCGCCCCACTTAAGTTCGTCACGGTATCATTATTTTTTCTTTTACGATTCTGTTGCCAAAAAAACTGTTAAAAAATATTTAAAAAAATGTACAACAGATGTATCGAATCGGCACCGGTTATTTGATCGGTGTTTCTTGTTTCAGTATGGGTTTTAGGCTCTTCGAGAATATATGACAGGGGGGGGGGCACGTGCCCCCGTGCCCTCCCCGCTGGATCCGCCACTGTATATATATGTGTGTGTACTTTTTTTCTTTTTTTACTAAGTTAGGGTACTAAGTTATGGAGTACTAAGATTTCATTCATGAACCAAAATCAAATATATACTAAGCAAAAAATACATTGATACAGGTTGTTAAGTTTACAAAATAATTCCTTAATATCTCTAAAGCCGTGGAAATGTTTAGTGACCTATTTACTTACTCGGAACAATTTGCCCCTAAAATTTTGATTAAAAACGTTGAATTTAGAAATACGTCAATGTTTGATTTTTTTTACACTAAATATTTCTCCAATCAAGCAATGCTAATCAAATCTCCCTTTGTAAAATGCATTTTGCCTTAACTGCTTCAAAGTAGCTTTCTGCAATAAATAAATCAAACTATATATTTTGTCTCTCCATACTTTGCTTAAAAATAACGCTTTTCTTGACAAGCAATGAATCATATTCCACTACATATCAAATCATAAATAATTCTTACCTTCTCTGGAAATGACAATGTACTGCATGCGAAGTTATGGAAGTAAATTTCCAGACAATCGAAAACAAATCCTTTTTATAATTGAAATTCCTGGAACGAAATCTTGGATGATAAATATTGGAAAACATATTCTTCCATCTGAAAGACAAAAGCAAATAATTGAAGTATACAAAATAATTTCTGCAATAATAATAGGAAAATGTTACAGGGGGGGGGGATCATCGTCCACTACGCAAATGAGCTTCAGATTTTCTTATTTGCTCTACCGTACGTTTGTGGTACTTTTTTTACAAATGTTGAAAAAATGCTCCCCAAATCAAATATTAAATAATATCTTGAATAATGATAAAATCAAAAAAGGGGGGGGGGGAGAAAGAAAGAGAGAAGAACGAAATAAAAGAAGGAATAATAAAATCATGTGCACATTTCTTTTACTTTTAGAACACAAGCTGAATGCTGCCTTCTTTAACAAATGCGTACCTATTTATGACTATTGTATACCAGGGGAATTATAGTATATATCATCATAATATAATATATAATGTCATACATGCATTATTGTATACTATTCACTCAAATTTCAAACTTTAGGCGATTTAAACCCAGTATAACGTTTGTGCGCGAGCTGAAGATCCTATGTAAAAGCTTTAAAATATTTTTTGGGCTCCAACTGTGCTACAATTGACTGTTGCATTATATATGGGTCATTCCGAAGAAAATGGTACAAATCATGTCCGAGACTTTAGAATTTTTTAAAATCAATTTTAATAACTACCACCCATTAAGTGTATTTTTTATTGGTTCTCCATTTAATTTTGTGCCATCAAGTATGAATTGATTAGGTATAATCCATTTAGAAATGGCACACAAAAAATCTTTGTCAGAAGGAGGAGAAAATGACGTGTCCCAGCTTCAAATTGCTAGAATTTTAAATGTGATTTCAAATTACACTGAAATGTAACAACAAAATAAATTATACTGCACTGCACAAAAGAAGCTTCTGACACCATTTCTGCAGATTATTACGCAAATGAAAAAAAAAAAATTCCCCCAAAAACACTATTATTTATTCATGTCTCTCGATTTTCTATGTTTCGAACTGTCCACTCTGTTACGAGCCTTTTGGAAATAAAATAAACAATTGCATTAAATCTGATACATTAAAAAAATATATAGGTAGTATAACTGCCGTGATTAGCTTGCTACAATGAATTATGTAGTCAACAAACAGGGTGAGCCTAATTCTTTTCTTACGATAGTTAATTTGAACTGTTTGATGTCCACTGTGTTAGAGCCGATTTCATGATGAAAAAAAAAATATTTTTTCTTGAAATTGCAGACAGACTTACAATTTTAGGCTGTTTATTCCACTTTATGCTTGTTCTGTGATTCTAACTTTTCTTTGTGATTATACAGATATTTTTAAAGGCTTATTTGTCCACTCTGTTAAACAAAGTGAGCAAATATTTAAAATCCTTTCATAAATGAGTTATGTACTAGTTATTTACACTTCATTATACATAAATAAATAGAAACTCAATAAAAAAACATGATTAGTTGGTGGAAATTATTTAAATTGATAATCTTAAGTAAAGAGTTTCAGACATGTTTCGTACCATTTTCGTCGGAATGACCCATAAAATAAAAAAATAAAAAATTAAATTAAATTAAAAAAAAAAAAACGAATTTTCTTACCGTTTGTAATTTTTAATATTTACCATATTTTTTCAAACTTTTAGCCCAATGGGCGAACTGAAGATGCCAGTTTAGATATTTATATTTTTTTTCTCTCCAATTGAGTATACCAAGCTTTAACTTTTAGAGGTAATGCAAAATTAAAAAACGAAATTAAAAAATCGATTTTTTTCGACCCACCCTATTGCATAGGATTTATGTTTTTAAGAAGTTTATGATCGATACACATTATAATTATAAACACATGTAGTTGAAAAATGGTTGTATCAATTACTGAGATGAATAATCATAATTTTAAAGTAAACTATCATTGACAAAATATCAAGTAAATGGATTATTTTGTATTACCGAAAATACATATTTAAAGGGTTATGCTGGTCAAATAGGCCTCTTCATTCCTGTTTAGTTAAATGTCTTACTATTTTCATTGCATTAGGGGTATCTTTTTCGGAATTCTTACTTAAATTTAGCAATTTCTCAAACGTAACTATACCAGGCCCGTCATTTAGGGGGGTCTGGGGGTCAATTGCCTCCCCTGACTTTGAGAAATCAATGTATTTACATATAAGTGGGCGTGATTTTTGATATTTTCCGATGAAATTACATTGTGTTTGGACCCTTTGCTCCCCCCCCCCGGAAAAACTTGAAATGACGTCCCTGAGCTATATCCTGTGTAACGTGAGCTGGCGGCTCAAAGTAAAACTAATACCACACTCTCCGCACTTTTCCCCTGATGGTCGTCATAGTTACTGCTCTATAGACTTTCCCCAGTTAGCTTTTGCAACAGTGGTTAGACGCAAACGGTTTAACTTGCTTTGTGCGTAAACTATTATACAATTAAGCAATCCAAATACGCAGCTTTTTTAACGTTGTTTTGTTCTTTTTTAACGTTGTATGTATACTTTATATTTACTGCACAAAGGTATTTATATACTTTATTATTCTACTGAAAAATCAACGTTAATAAAGCACAACATTTTCTTCGAAATGTTTGCTGTATTAATGTACGACTAGATTTGTTAGAAAACGTTGAAAAATATCTGAGACGTGAGGATATAAATAAAAGCGTAAGCCTATTTCAATAAACATAAAATAAATGAAATGCCTCAAGAGCAGTGCAGAAAAAAAGAGTGGAGCTGTTTTCTTTCGTATGGTTTCTATGGAGACGACGTAAAATTTCTAAACTCGATACGCCTATTTTACGTAACCGAGTATAGAAGACACACAGAATAATAAACAACACAATCTGGAAATGTTGCAAAATATTTTTTAATATTACGTTACTTACGTAACAGGAGCCTTACACTTGCTTTTCAAACAACAATAGTTCATGTAATAGGTTAATCTTAAAATCAAAGCTTTTAATCTCAGTTTTAAAATAGAATTTCAGAAAAATAATTGATTAGTTTAGCATTTTTCTTTAAAATTTCAATTTCAAGTATCACAAAACGGTCATTTATCAGCAGGTCTCCGAAGGATTTTCATTAGCAAACTGATGGAAAGAGAGAAATTACCAACTTACTCATAATGAGATTTCTCTAAGCTAAGCAGCTATACGGAAATGTTAATGACTTTAGTTATTACAACGTGTTCTACTAAATTGCTAGTTAATCTACAAGTGCTACACTTTTCCTAAAGCTCTGGCTTTATGTTAACTGTTGATTACTGAGAAAAAGCACTAATTTTCTCATTAAGAAAATTATCTTAACCGAGATCTTCTTCAAGTTACAGCAAGATTTTTATTCGTACTCCGTAATTAGTTTCTAAATTAGCAAGCATTACAAAATAAAATGTACTATTTATTTGGGAAAAAATGCTTTTTATTTGTTTAACTCTGTATTCCTCTGAACTTTTATATAGATTTTGCAATTAGCTACAATTATAAAAATCATTATTTTCTGATAAAGTAAAATTAGTGCATTGATCTTATATATATTCAACTAAAAAGGTTATCTATCTATATATATATATATATATATATATATATATATATATATATATATATATATATATATATAATATATATATATATATATATATATATATATATATATATATATATATATATATATATATATATATATATATATATATATATATATAATATATATATATATATAATGGATGTATGTTTGTTTCTTAGACAAATCCACAGCTTTCGTCTTATTTCCTCGTCATCAAACTTGCACAGAGGTTCGTTGATGCACTAGAAATTCACATAGTCGGGGTTTTGAAGTTAAAAAAAAAGAAAAAGAAAAAAAAGCTCAAAATTCAAAATTTTTTGTTCCAAAATGGCCATTTGCTTTCAATGTTGAAGAGTTAGAGTAATAGTGATAAGCCTTTAAACATGCAAATTGATAAAATTTAACACATTTAAATATAAGTATTTTCCAACAAAAATAACGATTAACAATAAATTATCATTTAAGGCTCACTTATTTAATTTTAGCATGAAATAAGTTAAAATTAATTATAATTTCTGTTCTAACGACACAGCACATACAACAAGCCTCATACTTTTTCGACTTTTGTTTATGCATTTTTTTTGTAAACGCTTAACTATGCAATATTTTAGTTCTTTTCAGAGTTTGTGCCTGAAAGACAGATTGACGCAATATTTATATGCCCATGTGGTTAGAATTAATTTAAAAAAAAAACAGAGCTATGTAGTATTTAAAAGCACCCGGGAAACGCCGGGAAATTAGCTAGTGAAATTTAAAAATTTGGTAAAACTGCTTGGTTATATTATTTCCTCTCGTTAGTAAATTTTAGCTATTGTCAAAATTTCTTACCAAATCCATTTTATATCAAACTGTATGATTGAAAGTCATCAAATTTAAGGTCATCAATTGCGTTCTCCTTCTGTTTGCGTAAATTATACCCAGTTTTAATCAGCTCGTTGGTGTACAATGACAGCAAACCTGTTACCCTTTTGCTGGTTCCTATATAGATGCAGAGATTGCGATTTCAAGTATCTAACTTTTTGGGTATTGATGATTGCTATATATCCCTATTCGAACGTAGTTGTAGTTGTTTATCCTTTTTCAGACTGAACCCGGATACTGTCTCTCCGTCCATCTGCTTCAGATGCAGTTCATCCTCTGGTCTTCGGCCCTCGCTCCTTCTGGTGGTTGTGTCCATGTCCTACTCACACACGCAGCAGCTCATACACACAAACACACACACACTAGCTCGCGCTTAAACATACCGCTCTGCTTTCTGATATAAATATGTTAACACGGGAGAGCTCGCGTGGGGTTGAAAACGACCCCAGCCATTTTTGTTTCCATTTCTTGGAATTTCATGGGCAGACAAGGAAACCATCTTTTGGGTATCTGCCATTGTGTCATTGATTGATATGAGGGTGTGGTTGGAATTTTCTTAAATCCTTTTAATTCTTGTAAACTAGGGGGGTTCTTGCGATTGGAGTCTTTTACGACCGCACTCGAGTACTGACGTCAGTAAAGTTCTCGGAACAGAACAGGTGTTTGTAGTCGGTTCCATTCAAAGAATTTCGAAACATTTTGTGAAAAGGAAGTAGTTGTCAGCAATCCTTCTTCTAGCCATGACTTTCAGTTTACAAGCGTGTCGTTCACAATGTTTATGTAGTTCTGTCCTAGCAAAATTCATATATTTCAATTGCTTTTTCACTACTTATAACAAAGAACAGATTCCGACTCCATATGAGCAAGGGATGAAGCATTTTAGCTAATTACTAGCCGACGGAGAAGTGCTGAATATGTGTCATTTTAGACGATGAAGGTTCAGCAATAAAAAAAACTTCAGTGATTATGACAGTGAAAGCAAATTTTCTTTTAACGAAAATTCTTATAATCCTGATACAGATGACATCTTTATTGGAAGAGATAAAGAGACTATTTGGCAAAGAAATAAATTTAGAGCTAATGTTTGTACTCCAGTTCGAAATATAAGTATTTTTCTTCCTGTACCAAAGTGAAACGCAAAAACTGTTACTGATGTGCTTGAGATTAGGAGCATTTTCATAATAGTTCATAAAACACTTTCTTTGTGCATTTCAAATCAAAAACTAATCATTGTAGAAGTCTCTGTTAGTGAAAACACGCAAATGAATAAAATAAAATAAAGAAGGAAAAGAAATGAAGAAAAACACATTGGGGTCGTTTTCAACCTCGCGCGAACACTCGTGTGACAAAACATGGCGCGAGCTCTCGCGAGTTAACATATAATTTTTCCTCCAGGTGGATCTGTTAGTGCTTTCATTGCGTAGAACACGGCAATTTACCTATGCAATTTCTATATGAATATAGCTCTTGTACTTTAGAAATGTTTAAATTATTGTGGTGAGAACGGATTTTAGCGGGTTAAATTGTTCAACGAAACTATAATTGTTATTCATTACTTGCTATTCAAACGATTAAAAACATAGCACAATTGCGAATAAGGGAATATCTAACTTTTATATTTTTAAATTAAGCAAACTCTCTACTTATGGAAAATTGTGGTTCTTCGGGAAGATAATTAAAAAAAAAAAAAAAACTAAAACCGCCCTTCCCGTGTTCTGTTCACAACTAAAAGTGCTACTTTAAATAAATAACTTGACAAACTTAATGTATTCAATGTATGCTTAGCTAAACAACAATAATGAATAATAGTTCCAGGTATTACATGTTCCTTACATCATTATCGCTGCTTTATTATGCAGTTAAAAAAATACTTTAATTTTTTAATTAATTATTTTTAAAATAAGGTATTTATAAAATTCCATCTTTTCTTTCATTATCATAAATATTCCTGACTAATAGTCGATTATTTTTCTTTATCATTAAATACTGCATTTACCCTTTGAGAGATGACGGTTAATCTTTTTTTAATGATGTCTCTACTCAAACTGCTGACTCCCACACAATCTAATCTACGTGAATTCTTAATAATACTCAAATATCGTAAAAGTCCTGAGGTAAAAGTATATTTTTAGTGTTATGTTTGTTTCCTAGTTAGCTTATTATCTAAGGGTTACGTTTTTTCAAAGGAGTTCTGGTGGTTGAATAAGATTTTAAGTTGTCGTTTTAAAGAAATTAGTGTAAACTTTGTAATTTTCAAGCCTGACATTGTTAAACATATGCTTACTTTCTCTAAAAGATTTTTTTAAGGCATGCTTGAAAATGATTTAAATTAATGGAAGATTAATTTTAAATCTTGATAAAATCCACTAAAGAAATGTTTTATTTAAAGTTGATTAATTTTGAGATCAACATTTAAGGTATATGTATTTTTTAATTTGATTTTATTTCTCGAAAATCAATAACTATTCAATTCAAAATTCAATTTATTTGTTTTACATAATACCACGGATCTAAGCTTAAAGTTTTTTTGTTTATTAAACGTAAGAGAAAAGAGATTTCATACAGTTGTGTAACGTAGATACAATTGCTCCAAATAGTACAGGTTATCTCCCCAGCATTGTAGAACACTCTTTTGAAAAAATGCTATTTGTGTATATTTTTCAAAAATATTAGCCACCATTATTAATCACTGAACTAAAGCTAATTAATGCTACTATTTTAGGATTGCCTTTTAATTTATTTTCACTCACCATTATGTGTTTTGCTGATTATGCAGTATATCGCTTGATTCTGAGTGATATAAACAAAATCATCTTCTAATATTTGTTCATACCCACATTTTTAGTGCTGACTGCTTGATAATATGATCATAATATGAATATTATTGTGTTCATATCATTCATACTAATGCATTTTGTCGCATAGTATACTATTTCTTCTTGGGTAATTTTATGTCTAAAACTGTTGAGAAGTCCTGGCAAAGGTAGAATAAAAGCTGCGAACAACCGTGTTAATTAGTATATACGATTAAAATGACACTATGCTAGCTCAGATGGGTCAAGTATTTTACTCAAGAAGTTAAATTTGAGGGGTTGAATGCGGAAACTTGACTTGTATTAAGAAGTTTATCGATTTAAATGCACAACGTATGTCCACTTAGAAAAGTATACTTTGCTGAGAAAAGTGGCGTAGTGATCTATTTTTCTCTTCGCATTTTTAAAGAACGAGTCCGTTTAAATGTCATTCACATTTACAGCGAAAGATTCTGTAAGAAAAGGCCTGAAAAAGTTTTGAGTTGCTATATATCCATATTGCTCATCCATCATAAGTAATTCATATCTTACTATTATAAAATATTTCATAATTATCTTCATAACAAAAATTAAAAATAAGAATAACACGTTTTCTTTGGCTTCCATCCTTTGATGTCTACATTACTTCGGAAAACATATTTCTACAAAAATTAAATCAAGATCAGTTGTTGAAAAACTATGCTTGGCATTGGTGTCAATGCATATGTTGAATTCAGAAAAACTATGATAATCTCTCTGAGCTTCTTGACGCACAAATAATCAAATTAATTTTTCTTTAATCACATTTGTTATCTATGTAAATTAAAAACATACTAATAAAGGGGGAGGAGTGTTTGTACGTCAGTGCAGTAAATTAAACTTTGCTTTTAAATAAACATTCATACATTTTAAAATGCTAATCCTGTTTGTAGAAAATCTCGGGAGCCTTTTTATAAAATTTCTAAATACGTTATTTCTTATTTTCTTGTTTCCCTTGAGTCTGTCAATGCCTCGTAGACCAGAGTCGTTAAATATTTATAACTCATACATTCTGCTTCTAAGAGCTTTGATTCCGTGTGGGTTACTTGTCTACTCCAGTGAAATCTTCTTTGACATGATTAAATATAGTACGGAGGAAAGTCTTGCTAAAAAAGAATCAAAGAGCTACTTGTAGTATTGAAAATGTAATCCTAAATAATGATTGTCTTGGGAAATAAATATGCTGTTTTCAAAGAATGTAACTGTGCATGATAAATTTGTAATAGGAACGAATTTCATTATTTTTTATACCCTTTCACTTCCAAGTGAGAATTAATATTGGTTGCTTTTAAAATATAAACAAAAATCTGCCTGTTTTAAATTAGTGTTTACAGGCTATTGAGCAAAAAAGCTCATGAAATATGTATTTATATAAATGCAGATCAACCTGTGTGAAAACATTCTGTAAAAAATCTAGTATGGGTCCCACACTACTTCCTTTTACATGTAAATTTCTTTGTAGATGCCTTAGTGTAAAAATAGTGCTAGGAGTGAGCAAGATAGCAACTCGACAATTTACACCCATAGTTTGGCACGAAACAATTCAAAACACATGTTTTACAATGATTCATTTTCTAAATATCGCCGATTTTAACATCATTCAGTGGATTTTTCGCAAAATATCGCCAATAGCGCCAAATTGAACCCAAATTCAAAAAATATTTTTTTCGCCAAACTTGTCACCAACCTGGCTACATGTCGTCAAGTTGACGTCAAACACTTGGCGATCAAAAGCTTGGCGATATATCGCCAAGTGGTCGTGCCAATTCATCTGCATTGAAATTAACACTGGTTCACCCCAAAAAGGGGGTAAAACACCCCCGGGGGCATTCGAATGCAACCACAAGGGGAGGTGCACAACTAGACCATCCTCATAGCCTACATACCAAGCTAGAAGCTTCTACAGCATATAATTTTTGAGTTATGCGACCCACATACATACATACGCACATACGTATGTACAGACGTCACGAGAAAACTCGTCGTAATTAACTCGGGGGTGGTTGAAAAGGATTTTTCGGCTGCTTATATGTTGGTAGGTACATATGCACGTGCTGACAGGTCAAAAAAACTACTGAACATTTATTCGGGGGTGAGCAAAATCAAAATTTAGACTCAAATTTGAGTGATTTTTTTTTCGCGATCACAATACTTCCTTTACCACGTAAAAGGAAGTAAAAACTACGATATTAAGCAGCAGTGAGGCCAAAAATCTAGATGCCCCTGGTAAAGTTGCAGACATGTTGCATTTGCCATTATGGTGCATTTGTCACGTTTGAATTTTTATTGATATAATTAAGAGATATATTTACCATACTTTTACTATCTTCTATGTCTTTGGAACTATTTTTTTTGGCCTTTCGAGCACATTCATGGCTAATGGAAAACATTCAAAAAATTTCTAGTTTTCTTTCAAGCATGATTTTTCAGATAATTCTTCAATTTTGGAAGATTGTGCAAAACGAAAATGATCAGTATATTATTATTTACTTTTAATGGATCTACTAAATGGGGGATGGCAGAGCAATCTCATTTTCTACTGTATAAAAGAACCGAACTATAGTTGCCTCCTCTACTGAAATAAAATGACGGGCTTAATGTACACACAGTGCTCCATGCAAACATTTGATGCGTGGTTCTAATACTTGCAGTAGAAGTACAATTTCAACATAAGAAATTTAGAAGACTTGCTAGGGAAATCATGCGAAAACACTAAAATAACGATTGAACAGATAAAAGTGGTCTTTGAAAGGGGAGATTGGGTAAGTTATCAGTGAATTGGGACAATGCTTTATCGTGATATAAGAGCAACTGTAGGACATCTAAGTCCGTGAAAGCAAGATTAACATTTTCTTCCGTTGGTGCTGGCGTCACGCTACAGAGGTCCAAGAAACCTTGTTGTGCACCTATATTGAGTTTTTGAATGCAATTCATTGAAATGCAAGGGTTATGTTCCATATGAGACCAATTTCCGGAAGTTACCCTAAATACTTGGTCGTACTGCAAGAACAATACCGACTATTAATAGATCGTCTCCGTATCATTCGAGACAAAAAAAGGGCTATTTTCCAAGAAGTCATACTTTTGTTGTACGAACATGAGTACAGTAAAATTAAGCAATTAAGACATATACCTGTAGAAATTAATTAATTTATCAACTGAAAGTTTGTTTTGATAATTCTTATTTTCAGAAAAAAATACAATATTGTATCTAATTAATATATAATTGTATCAAGTACTATTTACTTCATTATTAGATGGTGTATTATGCATTTTGCTAATAACGTCCGTCGTAGTAGTAAAAGTCTAAACGTTATTTATCCAAATGAGTAGCCTCCCTTTACTATTAATTGAAAATAAATTTGTCCGTTAAATAATATATGTTTTACTCATTCCATATTACATGATTCAAAACATTTTGTTTCATTTTAAAATAAGTATTTTAACTTATAAGAAAACTTATTCGAAATATAAACATTTCTTTGAGCAGTATGATGGCGAAGATAACAAGAACTAAATGATCACTTAACTCGGATTGCTTTTCGCTGATTATGCACTTCGGGGAATAATGTAAGGGTAAAATTAGAAACCCCTTGATAACTAGGTTACTGACAAATGAAAAAGTTAATGACTTTAGTTATCACTAAATTACTCAGGTCCCTAGACTAAGTTAGCAATTAATCTGCATAAGTAGGAATTTAGTCAATGTATCCCGGAAAGCTGTATATGTAATTATAACCCCTTGATTGCTGTAGAACTAATAAAGACTGAAATCTTTGTTGCAAAGAGGAAAAAACTGCTCTGCCTTTTAGCCACGTTTGGGAATTGTAAGTAGTTTGAAACATCGTTAGGTGTTTGAATATTTTTATTATTAGATTTCGTAAGTTGGGAAGTTAGACTTTTTTAAAGCATTATTTAGTTTTAGACAACTACTTCTGGATATGCAACGCGCTTTTTATCTTGCTTGGTTTACAACTCAAAACATGATGATTGCTAAAGTTTTGATGACTTTTTAATTGAACAGATTAAGTCTAAAATGCTTTGAGGGATTTTTAGCCTTTTTAACTAGGAAATGCAATTTTACTTCGAACATAAAATGTGCATTTTGTTAACAAGTTAGCATTTGTGATAATCTGAAAAATCGACAAGTTAATACTACTGTATTATTTAAAGTATTTTTACAGCTTTTTGATCTATGAAACGAAAGAAAACCTTAGTTTTAAAGGTTTCTGAAAGGTTTTGTCTCAAATATGTATAATGAACCTAATTAACATAACTCTTTCGGGAACATTTTTATGTACTTCGCTAACCGAGACATCAAAATAACAGTACATTTTTTTTTGTTATTTTTTTAATGTGGTTACTTAACCTATATTTATTATTATAACCAGTGAATATTTTAAAACCATTTATACTTTTATTTTAAATTGTACGTTGTAACCCTGACAATATTAGCCTGGCAGTAGTTTTGTAGCTCTGCTTCGCAACCACCTTACTTATTAGCACTTGAGGGGAAGGTATGCCTCACATTTAGGGAAGATATGTATGATATAGGGGAGACTGGGGACGGTTGTGACAGTTTTCATTTGCTCCCCCATAGATCCCCTTAGTAATGCCTGTGAGCAGGTTTAAAGTTGTTTTTAGGTTAAAGTGTACATTTGCCTGCTTATACAATACTAAAATTTTCTCCCTAAGTACAATAGTTAACTCACAGGACCAAATTAAACAACAAAGGAAAAAATGTCACAACCGACCCCACCCCCAGGGGCGGTTGTAACAGTGCTCGGGGTCGGTTGTGACAAGTTCAAAAATACATAACTTGAAATTATATTACTTGAAATTATAATTTACTTGAAATTATATTACTTGAAATTAAAAGTCTAGATCACTTTTAATTTCAAGTAATATTAAACGTAATTCGACATAACCTTCATCTGGAAAAGTTTAACACTTAACAATGTGCCTCGTTCAGTTGAAGTAGCCTTATACCAAGTCTTGCAACAATATCAGGTTTTTGGAATTTCGTAAGGTCTGTTTTGGAAACATTATGCACATCCTGTGGGTCATAGCCGTGTCTGTTCATAACAATTCTCAAGTATCAAAGAAAGATTTCACATTTATTTGTTTTATTGAAGCTTGTTACTCTTGAAAGGCTAGCTGCCTGAGCTACACGAACAGAAGTGAAAATTTTATATTCATAAATGAATGAAACCATTTCTCAGTATCCATTTACTCTCATGTCTGCTTTCAGCTTATATGTAAACTCAAAAGCACTTTATTATGAGCAATATAACCAATGCACACGTTGTTTTCATTGTGACAGCGCCGGCCGGCTCCATCGCGTTTACGAATGAATGTTTCGTAGTAAAGACTTACGATTAACGTTGCATTTCCAAAGTTGTCATTAAAAAAAGTTTCACTTCTTTATAAGCTTCTTTATCTTTCATTAGGTCACACTGCCCTATGTCTGTCTTCTTCAAGCGTATTATGGGCATCAAATATGATAAAAACATGTTTTACTCGTGTCACAACCGTCCCCACGCAATTTGTCACAACCGACCCCAACCCACTACTTTTGAAAACAGCAATCGTCATAGCAATACAAAATAGCCTACATAAAAAGTAATCACTGCTATTTTACTATTAAGGTTCACCACTAACGGGGGAAACTTTCATTTCTCTATCTGTACCCACTCAACAGGAATTACTAAAAAACATCGAACAAAAAAACTTACTTTTGACTGTTAAAAAGTAACCAACCCCTCTGCTAGCATTAATGTCGCTCGATGGCTACCGCAATGCTTTGACACACATTCAGACAAACATGGTGATACTCTTTCTCTTTGCTTCAACCAGGTATTAATTATGGTTTAGCTAATATGACGACTGTCACAACCGCCCCGTGTCACAACCGTCCCCAGTTACTATCAATTTTATAGCAATATGAGTAAAATAAATCAATGTTAGTGCCTGGAAATGATATTAGTTCTAATAAAAGAATCAATTAAGTTTATTCAAAAAATTCACATTGCTTCAACACAAATTTAGGAATTTCAGAACATTACCGCATGCAGGTTTACGAAAACAAAACACGCTCTATTACGGGAACAAGTAAGTATATTTTATTGAAGCGTTCTAAGATAAAACTAAATAGATAAAAAGGGATATCTAAAAATATTCATGCATTGTGATTAGTATTAATAAATATACTAAATGATATTTTATTACAAACACTCTAGTAATCAATTATTAAGAAGTCAGATAACAACGTATTTTGCTCCCATCACTGACTTACTGTCCGTCCGTGAAAACCGCGCCTAGCACTCGCGAACCATTTCACTTAAAACTGGGGTGATTGGTTGTGAGTGGGAACTTTCCGAAGTTATAAATTCAAAGCTTGTAGTTTTGCTATCCTTTTGATACATTCAACTAAACTATGCATTTGAAGTTAGCATCGTTCTACGTTGACTGATACGGCTTAAAATGCTTCTTATTATTCTTCCCTTATTGTTATCTTACCTATCACCCTTATTTTGGTAAGATCAGAGATGACCAGACGCATGCATAAATGCGCAGAAAGTTTTACGTAAGAAAATCAGAGAGTACAACTATTATTTGCTTTTTTAAAATTTATTCACGTATTATACTAGCAATACGTTATTTTGCTAGCAAAAAAAAAAAGAAAAGAAAGAAAGGAAAGAAATAAGAAGAAAAAACAAGAAAGTTTTTTTTTCCAAGAAGTTATATTTGATGCCTTTAAAAATTGAGAACATTTCTACAATTCGTTTTTGAAAAAAAGTCTTTTATATTCTAATTACTCTGTATGAAGAAAGTATCTATTTTGCAGAGCTTATGTTCAAATAACTTTTAGGCTTAGTGAAAATAAAACATGTTTCGCAGTTTTCCCTAAGAACAGTATGCTTTCAGATGCATGTATTTTATATAAGCATAATGTATCATATTTTAGCCACATCTTGAATTGTCGAATCGAGCATGATATTTATAGCTTTATAAATGATGCTGTATTATATGTGAAGAGCCGAAAACAAATAGCATACAGGTGAAAACGAAAGCCTTAAGGGAATTCAAAATCTCAGAGCTAAAATGTTGGATGATAAATGTTATAAAACTTACGTATGCAATGGAGAAGCTGGAGTAAATAAAATGAGTCGACAAAATAATTTATTCAATTCCACTGTACACAAACAAAGAAATGTAAGAAAATAAAACGGGTTTCATCTTTCATTTATCTTGGCAAAAGTATAAGAATGAAGTGATTGGTCACGTTCCTGAAAAAATGGTTTTTGACTGAAGACTCTTTGATAAGCATTGAGAGTTTTTAAAGTTAACAAATTCCATCATTTTACACTTTGATATTAGTTCAAAGACAAATATTTTAGGATATCTTTAGAGTATAAAACTCTTGAAAACTCTCTTTTGTTGTCATTAATGAGCTATTGCTTCAGTAGATTAAAAGTTAAAATGCATTTGGAATTTTTCTTTTATTTTTGTGTTTTTATTTAAACTGTATTATTATTATTTTTATTTTATTTTATTTTTTTTTTTTGCCTTCACCGTCTGACTGTTCAATTTTTTAAAGTAGTCCCTTCAAAATGTGCATATTTTTATGCACAAAACACCAAAATGAACATATAAGTACTAAATGTACACACTGTGTTAGAAACGACTTTCAATGTGAATTCAAAACAAAGTTCAAGGAAGTTCTACTTCGCATTCTTTGCACCAAACTCATGTTTTTTTTTTTACAATTCCTCTCCCTCTTTCCCCCATGTTTTAAAAGGCAAACAACACATTTTAGGTGAAACTCTAATGTATGTAAAATTCAATTTAAACCAGGATCAATCTAATTACTCCAGAAAGACATTGAAGCGATGGAATTTTAGGATACGGTTTTAAAAATACGTCACGCAGGATGAGCAATTTCTGTTTTTGCATTACGTCGGAAAAGAATATAAGCAATGCTTGATCATATAATTTAATTATTATAATTGTTAACCCGCGATCACTCTCGCTACTTTGCGTCACACGAGCACCCGCGCCGGGCCTCGTAGGCCCGGAGCGATTTTTCCAGGAAATTGAGTTTGTAAAGCAGAAAAATTGTGTTTTGAACACTAAATTTTAATCACAAAGTCTGCAACCTCTTCATTTCATCTTTATAACTCAAATTGCGAAGCATTTTGCAACCTCTTTCTTCGCGTTCTCAATGCAGAATGAGAAACGCGAGCACTCGCGCCGGGCCTCTGAGGCCCGAACCGGTATTTGGGGTGGGGGGATGAGGGTCTGTACATTCCTGAAAAACATGTGGTCAGTAAAAAGGTGACCCTGAACGCAGCTACTGTGGAGCTCGTCCATTTCCGGTGAAGGGGTGATTTTTGGCATCGAATTTAAATAATGATCGGGCATGAGAGGCCCCGTGCGAGTGCTTGCGGGTTAAAAGATGCTATTGGCGATACAATTTTGTATTGCGCTACGAGTTGTGTACATTTGACTAACATAGAGAAACCGATGCATACTATAGTTAAAACAGCACCTAACCTGTCAGCGTAGAATAGGCTTTGCAGATCCTATTCATAACATTAAAACTTTACCAGGTTTGGCTGTTTTAAATATATATATATATATATTTATTTAGTCCCCAGTGTGTCAAATAAAATCCCATTGATATATATGCTCTAATTCCGCACTTTTTCATTCCAAAAATGGAGAAAATTACTGCGGATAGTGAGAGTTTCATTTCAAACTCATGACATCAGCATGGTTTTGATGCATAAATTTTTGAAATTAAATTGATTTGCAGACAACTTTTGACAACAGATCTGTGAAATGCTTTTAAGTTGTACTTGACAAATCTACTGTCGATTTACACTGCTCAAAACAATTAGGGGAGCAAGCAAAAAAGTGAAGAACACCTTTTGCATGACAGCCACGAATTGGCATATGATGGATAGTACACGTGTATCAATGCGCAATACAGAAAAAAAAAAAAAAAACACCTAAAAACTTTGGAATTAATCTTTAATTCTTTGAAAATATGGAAAAAACATGAAACGGTGATTTAGGGCAACAATTTGGTTACATGTAAAATACATAAAAAAGGCACTGTTTAGACATGATGCATAAGTTTTAAAAAGGCGTGTGGTGTCCTTGAACAGCTAAGACTGCTGAACACCTGTTTGGCATGGATGCGATGAGGTTTTCGATTGGAGAATACTGTCCCACTTCTCACGAAGTGCAATCTCTAAGTCTCGGACAGTAACAGTCGACCTTGGTCGGGCAGTAATGCATCGTTTGAGGAGGTCACAAGCATGATTGATTGGATTCAGGTTAGTAGATCACGCTGACCATTGCATATGCTGTATTTTTTCAGCTTCAAGCATGTTCTCCACCAGACGAGCTTTTTTTCAGTCGAGCATTATCGTCTTGCAAAACAAAGGAATCACCAATGGCTCCAGCGTAAGGGATGACATGAGGTCTCAGTATCTTTTCTGCATAACTTCGGCTCGTTAAAGTGCCATTCCAAATGATATGCAGGTCCGTATATCCGCCTATGCTGATTCCACCCCATACCATCTGTCAACCTCCCGGCTGACCGAGAGATGGGACGGAGTGGCACCACGTGACCGAACCGGGAATGAAAAGAAACCGGTTCGACCGTGGGAAAAAGTGTGGACATTCGGAGCTTGGACGCTGGACCGAAAAGGGGAATCGGAGAGAGCGAAGGCTCGTAAGATGGAAATTTTGGTTAGAAATAAACGATGTATATAAAACGGTGTACATTTCTGTAAATAATTGCAATTTAACCCAGAATCATCAAAATAAAATAAATGCAAAACCGAAGCTTTGTTGTACCTGGCGTGACAAAAACAGTGACAGAGTAGACAAAGGATCACAATGGCGCAGCCGCAAAGGATGTCTCTCAGCGGTGAAGAAATAGAAGTGCACGGGCCCTGGATGTAAGAATGCCCTGGCTTTATGAAGGGTACTGTTTCAAGAAGGACTGATTTAAAAAGAACTTTCGCTTGCGGTGGTAACGGAGTCCCGTGGGAGCGGTATGCAGTGAGCTCTGTGGAACTACAACGAGCAGGAAGTTTGGAGCTGGTGATGCAACAGAATCTACAGGTAACCAAGAACTGCTCCGGAGATGATTCTGATGGTTTCTGCGACCGAGAACCAGGTGATGGACAGACGACCGGTCAACTTGTGACGCGAGGAATCCATTGACCGAGGATCTAACGGTGCTGTTCCCGCAATCAAGGATGGACTGGACCGATTTGGATGTGGTGAACGGAGTACAATTAGCCCACGAGACAAATACAACCGGAGGTAAGCTTTCTAATCCCAGCTTAAGGGGGAATTAAATTAGAGCTCTGAGTTATTTGTATTGGCGTTGGGGTACATATAAGAAAATTGAATTACAAATTTAAATGTGTAAGGTTATTTATAGGTGTTATTGCTATTGGTGTAGTAATACAGGTTATAAATAAATTACGAATAAGCATTTTCATTGATGTAAAAGGATTGGATAACAATTAGTTAAGGTGTTAAAAGCTATGCGAAGTATTTGTAACATAGTATGTTTAACATAATTAATTGACAAGTTTAAATGAGTAATGCTACTTGTATCAACGATTGCTATTGGTGTAGTAATGCGAAGATATGAATGAATTACGAGTATATGGTTAAACAAGTGTATTTGAATTGATATGCAAATTACAGTAGTTTAATTTGGTATTGAATTTGTTAAAAGGATATAAAATTATTGCTTGTTAGAATACGTCTAATAGATAAAGACAGTATTAAAGTAATAAGGTAAACGTTGAAAAGGTTAAATATTGTCAGTGATAGGATTAAACATTGGTGTGTTTAAGTCGCTAGTCAGGACAATTGGTTTTGTTAGTTTGGAACATTGAAATCAAATGAAGTTTTGTATTGTTAAAATGGTGTTTGAGTATTGATGTGCTTAAACTTTGATGATTGGATTTATGTGTATTTATTTATGTTCTATTGAAATGAAACTGTTATGCTGATGATTATTACATGTGTATGTGAATGGGATCATTTAGTAGAAGCTGAAAAATATTTCTGGGAGATTTAACTTTCTAACTTAATGTAATAAACGTAAATTGGAACAAAAAAAAAAGGAATAGTGCATTTAAAAAGTAACAATGGCCTTTTTGGCAAAACAGAAGAAAGCAGATTTGATTGCTTTAGCAGAGGAGTTGGGGGAAATAGTAACCCCGAGTTATACGTTAATACAGCTTAAAAAGCTTATAACGGGATCGGCGGAATATGAGGAAGAGATGGCAAAAGATATCCTCAATAATATAGTAGAGTTACGGCTGGAAAAAGAAACGCAAGAGAAAGAGGAAAAACAGCGACAGAGAGAGGAAAAACAGAGAGAACACGAGATAAAAATCTTAGAATTAAAAGCTAGAAATCCGGGACTGGATGTTTCAGGAGGGGTTGAACCAGTTGCAGATGATTTTACGAATAATCTAAACAAGATGAAAACTTCATTAGAGCCTCCACATAGAGCAGAAGATTGGCCTTTTTATTTTGAAAGGGTTGAAACGATGTTTCGAGTATACGATATTCCAGAAGGGCAATGGGGAAAGATATTAGTATATAGGCTAAATAATGATATAAGGATCAATACGTGGATAAGAGAGGAAAATTTAAGCGACTATAATCAGATCAAAGAAATTGTTCTGAGGAGATATCAAATTACCCCCTTGCAGCACAAAAAGAATTGGGAAAATTGTGTGAAAATAAAGAGGGAATCGTATATGCAGTTTTCATGTCGATTAGGCACAGCATTAAATTTGTATCTAAAATCTAGAGAAATTACGACTTTAGAGGAGCTAAAACAATTGTTGATTGCTGATAAAATTAAAGATAGCTTACTACCCCAGATAAAATCTCATATATACTTAAAGGAGACAGAAAAATGGTTACCGGTAGATAAATTGAGTAAGGAAATTGATAATTTTATTTCCGCTATGCCTGAGCATAGGGATCAAAGGGTAAATAAATGGCAGGAGAAAGAGATGCCGGAGAGGAATAGAGAAAATCATCAGTGGACCAATACAGGTACACGTCCTGATCAATATAAGGATGAGAGAAAGGAAAATAGATCTGGTAATGGCAGTGAACGACAAGGTACTGGGAGATATCAAAATACCGCCCAGGCTGTACAATGCTACGAATGCCACGAAATTGGTCATTTTAAACGTTTGTGCCCGAAGCTAAAAGCGTTAAATAAAATCCCTAACAAAACACAGGAGGAACGGGGAATCAACGAGATATGTATACCTATCAATAAATTAGATTTGGTTTTCAGAGATATTGAAGAGGGCAAATTAGAAAGTGATAGACCAGAAATTGAGATTGCTATTGAGGGAAAACCCTGTAAAGCTCTGGTGGATTCAGGAGCACAAATTAGCGTTTTTCACAAGTCAGTGATCCCTGATAAATACTTAGAATCGGTTGGGAAAATATTTCTAAGGCCCGCTATTGGGCCACGGGTGGAAGCACTATTGGCGACAGTGCCCTTAAGTTTATGGAAGGGGCCTGGGGAGTCAGTAAATCCATATGTAACAGTGCACGTGGCCATAGCAGAGCAGTTAAATGAGATTGCGTTAATTACACCCGAGGTTTACAGACTACTGAAAGAACAATGGGAGAAGTATTGCGGAGAAGCAGAAAGAGTATCCATTGTCCAGGAGTTCAGGGAATTGTCGGGGGTGAGCAAAGGAAACGACGACGAGTCCGAAGGGGGGAGAAAAGAAGAAACGGAAGGGGTGAGCAATCGCGAAGAAAGAGCGCGTGTTCGGTCCATAGGGAGCGTAGAATGGGAGGAAAGGGTGATAGAGCCAAACCCGTTCTCCGAAGCACAGAGCTTCAAAGAAGAGCAGAAGAAATGTCCAACTCTAAAACTACCAGAAGGGTCGGTGCGACATTTACATCAAAATAAGTTAGGACATTACGTTCAGCCAATAAGTACTAGTGGGGTTATTTATGAAGTGGATGAAGAGTTCGGGGAAGTACAGCATATCCCAATGGAAGAAGAAAAACTAAAACGGGGTGAAATAAAAAACATTTTGAGGGATAAGAATCTATCCTCAGAAGAATGGGGGTTGGAGGAAATAATATGGGAACATAGAGAGATTTTTGACGGGCAAATTAAAAGGGCGAAAGTGGGAGCACATTCCATTAAATTAAGACCGGGAGCACAAAGAAAACAACCGTACATATATAAAGTACCGGAGTCGTTAAAACCCGGGGTGGAGAAACAAATAGCGGAGCTATTGGATAAGGATTTAATTGAACCTTCAACAGCAGAAATCGCGTACCCAATTGTGTGCGTGGCTAAAACGGACGGCACAATTAGACTATGTTGCGACTACCGAGCGCTGAATGCAGATACGCAGGTAGTACCTTTTCCCATGCAGAATTCAGAAAATTTGAGATTTAAAGCAGGAGCCGCGAAATTTTTAACAACGTTAGATCTTCTGAAAGGGTATTGGGAGATCCCACTACGGGAGGACTGCAGGGAGCTAACAAGTTTCGTGTCACCGAAGGGACAGTATCAGTGGAAAGTTATGCCGTTCGGGCTATCTGGGGCAGCAGCCACGTTCCAGAGGGCCATGAATCAGGCGCTAAGACCTCATAGTGAATATGCGGAAAGTTTCATAGATGATATCGTCATTTTCTCAGATGATTGGGAGAGTCATCTAGTTCACCTAAAGGCGGTATTTAAAACGTTAAAGGAACTAAATTTGTCCGCAAATTTAAAGAAATGCACGTTTGCGAAGTCAAAAGTGAAATACCTAGGACATATAGTAGGGTCAGGAGAACATAGTCCGGACCCGGAAAAAGTGCAAGTGATCAAGGGAATAAAGATGCCCAAAACAAAAAAATCCCTTAGATCAGTCCTAGGGCTCCTTAACTATTACCGGGAATATGTGCCTAGATACGCCGAGATTGCGAAACCTCTCACCGACTTGACGAGAAAGGGGGTCCCAAATGAAATTAGTATGGGCAGTAAAGCTGTGAAAGCGTTTAATACGTTGAAGGAATTACTTTGTAATGAAGTGGTCCTTAGTACACCTGATATGTCTCAACCGTTTGAAATTCATACGGACGCTTCTTTGGTAGGGATAGGGGCGTGCCTAGTGCAAAAAGATCAAGAGGGGAAAGACAGGCCAATTACGTTCATCAGCCAAAAATTAACACCTGCACAGTCGAAGTGGAGTACGATCGAACGGGAGGCATACGCCGTAATTTGGGCATTAGGGAAGTTTGAACAGTGGACGTTTGGAAAAACAATAACTGTGTATAGCGATCATGACCCACTAAAGTACCTAACAGAGGGAATTCCGAAAAATGCTAGATTACAGAGATGGGCACTAGCATTGGCACGATTCGAAGTTAGGATAAAACACAAAGCAGGGGCAAAGAATAGCGACGCGGATGCATTGTCTAGACTATATGAGGAAGGGTGAAGTAACTTAAATAAATTACACGGGAGTCAGGTTACTCCGTTGTGGAAAAAAAAAAAAAAAAATAAATATAGGAGGAGGTTAGGATTTTTGAGCTTTTTGGTTAAATATATTGTTAATCTGAATCTCTGTATATTGTTATATTGTTAATCTGGAAATTTAAGATAACTTGAGTCGGGTGGCACAAACAAAGGAAAAAAAAAAAGGGCCATGTGGTAAATTGAATGTTTTTTTTTGTCATTGTGTCTGTTTGTGCTAATAAACCAAAAAAAAAAAAATCAAGAAAGTTGATTTATGGTTGTACAGAAAATGTATATTTATGTGTTGCTTGTAGTGATGTTGGTGTGATGTATATTTCTGCGTGTGGTAATCGCAAACAAAAACACACATCAAAATTTTAATTTCTATTCTCAGAGCTCTCTATATTTAGTATTTATATGTTTGCTGGGAATGGAAAGTTTACTGTATTTTGTGATTACATGCATTAAACGCACGTCTTTTGGGTTTGCAAATGCAAAAGATGCATTTCAAACCGGAGGGGAGATGTCAACCTCCCGGCTGACCGAGAGACGGGACGGAGTGGCATCACGTGACCGAACCGGGAATGTGAAGAAACAGGTTCGAGCGCGGGAAAAAGTGTGGACATTCGGAGCTTGGACGCTGGACCGAAAAGGGGAATCGGAGAGAGCGAAGGCTCGTAAGATGGAAATTTTGGTTAGAAATAAACGATGTATATAAAACGGTGTACATTTCTGTAAATAATTGCAATTTAACCGAGAATCATCAAAATAAAATAAATGCAAAACCGAAGCTTTGTTGTACCTGGCGTGACAAAAACAGTGACAGAGTAGACAAAGGATCACACCATCCAACCAGCTCGTCTGTATTGCGACCTTTCACAAAAGAATGTGGGGTTATTTCGAGTACCCCAGTCCTCCATGCCAGAATACGTCAGGTGTCACTCTCCAAACTGAATCGAGACTCGTCTGTAAACAGCACTTGGCTCCAATCATGTTGCTTCCAATCTCGATATTCAGCAGCCCCTCTTCTTCGGGCCACACGGTGGCGTTGGGTCAAGGAACTGCAGATCATTGGCCTACGTGCATAGAGCCCACCCTCATGAAGTCAATTACGTACTGTTTGGCTGGACACCCTTCGTCCCATTGCCAAGAACAACTGTCTTTGTAAATGCGTTGCATTCTCTATTCTGTTTCGACGGGCTATTAACCGTATATACCGGTCACCAGTTGCTGTAGAGCACGTGGTCGACCTTACCCTGATCGGCGTCTAACATTTCCTGTTTTTTGGAATCGATTCCACAGCTTTGCAACACTTCTGACGACTCCAACATCATCCGCGACACTACGTTGTGTTTGCCTGGATTCCAACTTGCCTATAACATGCCATCGCCATGGCATTGATTCCGGTAAATCATGTTGTTGAGACATTCTCAAGTAACCTTGTCTCCTGAAAAAATTATAAAAAAAACAACTGCTCTCTCGAATTTCAACAGTTTTGGCAATAAAACGGACGTTTCTGCAACATCCCGATTTCTGCACTTATCTCCTATTTAAGGTTTTTGACGTCATTGACTTTAATTTGCGCATAAAGTTTTCTTCTTTCGTTTCCTGGTAGACTTCAAATTATGGATGATTCATTTTATGTTACTCATTAATAAAGATCTTTGCATAATTTTGTTAAAACCATGTGCTCCCCTAAGTGTTTTGAGCAGTGTATTATTGACCAATATTTCTGTTGCACGAGGACTGATACTAATGGCAAACTTGCATAATGAAATTATATCAAAATAATTAAATTTGATGGATAATTCAGCTGGTTGGTTGTTTGTTTTCGTGTTACAGATAGAAAAATTAAATAGGACCAAAGGTCCTATGTACAGCATCAGCGGTACGAAGACAATTTTCTTTGTTTTAGTCTGCCTACAGATTGTCACTTATTTGTTGCAATTGCGCCAGGGTAGCGGGGCAATTGAAAAGGCGCTTCGAGCTTAGTTCTGTGTCTGGGAAATTTTTGCAGAGGCAATACGTCCTTGTCCCATCTTTAAGTATCTTCATCCCCCTGAAGTGTCCTGTCCTAAGTCTTGTTAATGTACTGGTGAGGGTTCTATTGGTCCAGATTTATGGAATTTGGGGGGGGGGGAGAGGGGATATTTTATTTTGATTTTTATCTCAATTAGTTTTGTTCTAGCCACCGAATTAGTATCGCAGATAGTAACTTTGGTAACTCTGTTCGTATTTAATTGTCTTGCTTCTTTGGCCAAAGTATCTGCTATCTCGTTTTCCGTAATGCCAACGTACGCATGGATCCACAGCATGATGCACTGTTTCTTCAAGTGGAAGATCTTATAAATTGTTCGATGTATATCTGTGATAAGTCTTGAAATACCCCCTTTGAATTGCCTGAAGATCAGCTTTGCAGTCACTTAATATGATTAACCCTTTGGTTCTTTCATTTTCTGCAAGTTTTATATACTCTTCGAGGGCTTTACGGATCGCAATGAGTTCGCAAGTATAGTTTGAAGTTATATTTCCTCCACCGAACTAAAAATGCTTTGCGCTTCCACTATGAAGGAAGGTAAAGTTGACACCAGCCCCTCCGTTTTTAAGAGCTTTATCCGAGGATCTGTCAGTGAAGGCAAAGACAAAGTTTTCTCTTGAGTATGAGGCAATGGTTTTGTCACATTTTGTTTTAATAGCCTCAGTTACTTCTCTTTTAGAACACGGTTCGAGAAAGTGGGTTTTAATTGTTACGTTTTCCGGAAGATTCGAAGACAAAATTGGCTCTTCCAGAATATCATATGCGTTATTCTTAAGACCAGTTTGCTGCCTTACCATTAGGTCATAGTGTAATGTAGAGGATCGCTTGAGTCTGGTGTTTTATCCCACTTCAAAAAGGTTTGTTTGCCAACGTGTTCTTCTTTACGACTTCTATTCTTGTTGAAAAAGGTAATGACGTTACATTTTCTTCCATTATCAAGCGATTGCAATCCACATTCAGCTGGTACAGTTTAAGTATGCTGAAAATATGAATTTTTAGGTGCTTTGTTTCAAGCTTTCATAAATACTGAATTTTTATCGCTGTATTTTTCATGTTTCGAAGTAATTAAAGATAAAGAATCAGTTTATCCTAATAAATTGTGATTGATATTTGTCCTATATATATATATATATATACTTTATCGCTGAAATAACATCATTGCATAAAGCATACCAATCGAACACATGATTTGTAAAATTTTCAGCTTTTTCGGAATTCAGTTTCTTGTCTTCTTTTAAAATAAATGTAATTTATGAGGGAAAATAAAAAATGTAAGTTTTTATCTTTATCAAAGAATTTTTGCAACAAAATTGAACGAGTTTAGCTGTGGGCAAGTTCATTCCTTTATGCCTTTTCTTCCTACTATCTGCGCATTAAAGAAAGAAAAACTTTTCCCCAATTCATTTTTTGAAATTGAGTATAAAAGTGAAAGACATCAATTTTGAATTATTTCTTCATTGTACAACGAAATTACATTTTCTTTCATTTCCGCGTCAAAAGGTAAGCTTTAAATATTCTTGTTTGAAAGACTTTTAAACCTCAGATTCATTAATCTTACTTCTAGTTTATTTGTGTCTTCAAACTCTCCGTCATCAATCCACATAATCCACAGTGAGTTACCAATTTCCTCTTTGAATTGACAGCTCTTATTGAACGGTTTTCCTCCGTAAAAGTCATCACTTTGTGCAGTGATTCATTTTTTTTTTCTTTTTGTAGATGGGTAGAGGTATAAAATGATCCAGAAATCAAACATAATATAGTGTAGTGATATATTTAGCTATATTATTTAATTAAATACTGTAATTCGTTTTGATTATTTTATAAAACATTGTTAACCAGTTTTTAATGTCAAAATTGATTTGTAAATAAAATGTTTTTGGATAAGATCTATCATGAAGAGCAACAGCGAATGATTCTTTCTAGGTTTTAAGTACGTGAGGAAAATTTTGCTGCAAAACTGGTGCTTGATTGAATTGGGATTTTCTTTTTTTATTTTAATGTTATTTTAACTATTAAAAATATTTTCAGTTTTCTTAAACTACTGCGGTTGTAGACATAGAATATTTTATCTGTTTAGCTTTAACCCTGTTAGGAAAACGAACTCCTAAGTCTGTATCAAATATGAACTCTCAAAGAGCAGCAAAGCTCACAAAATTTACAAAAAAGGTTACTATATAGGCATTGATACTATTATAGGATTTTACAACAAAAAGTAACTAAATAAAGTACTAAATTTTAAATATTATTGTGTAAAATGTAATGCCTCAATATTAAATCAAATTATTTTAAAGTTCAAGGTGTAAGACTTTCATTGATATAAGACTGGTATCTTTCTTCCATTTTTTGGCAAAGAAAAAAAAAAGCAGAAAACGAATTAAAAGATTACGAATACAAGCATTTCGTGCAATGTGTATATATTATTAAATAGTGTGAATGTTATGTGCAATGGGTATACTAGTTAGCTGAAAAATAAGCATTTTGATTGAGAAATAGTTACCACTGACAATGAAGTGTCGAGTGATTTTATAAAATTGTTACCTAAACATAGCAAATAAATTAAAACCATGTTTAGAAATAATTTTTGTTACATGTTATACTTTTTGAATTATATGAATTTTTTATTACTTAAATCTTTCTATGTTTGCGTTTTAATGTTCATTGATTTTTAACTACACCCCCCAATATCATTTTATTAATTTAAAATTATGCTTGGCCAAGCGATATTAATAAAATGCTGAACACTGTTGTTTAATTTTACACTCTTGTGAGCATTTCACCTTCACTCGAACGCAGGTTCATATTAGTACTTTCGTGTTAATCATCTAGTAATAATAAAATGTACTAGATTCTCTCACAAGAATGCAAATAGATTATCACGCAATTTATTTTCGGCTCTTGTGTAATTTACTGATCACATAAGTCATTAACTTTTTTTTTCATTTTGCACTAATTGTTCAATCGACTTCGATCTAGTTTACAAGTTACCATGGAGGTAATCAGGCATAAATGCTAAAGCATGCGTAGTTATTGCTAGTACACGCTTGAATTTTCCTTTCACAATTACCTTAAGCATATACGCATGAAAGTGATACTTTTTGGGTTTGAATATAGATTTTAATGATGTTTATGGATTATTTCAGATGCATCAGCTGTATAGTATATACAATTGTAAAACAAGAAAGACTGAACTATTAATTTTTAAAAAACATTATTCTTTTAATGAAGCATTATTAAGGATACATAGCAATTATGAATTGATGTGCTTGAAATCAAAACTGCTGCAGTCTATTTCAGATTAAGTGTACATTTGTTTGTTTCATTTAACGCTCATTGACCGACATTTGAAGTACAATCTTTTCTTAATTATTAGCATTGTACAATTATTTAGAGAGGAAAATAATTTGGAATGAACTAGGTTTTAAAAGAAATTCTGAATTTTTATTTTATTTTCCATTTGAATTCGGACTACATGTAGGTGTAAGGTACAACAAAATCCTGAAAACTTGATTTAATGTGGGCCCTACAAGAACCCGAGTTTTAAACTTATCTGTTTTTTACAGATACAAGAGTGTGGTTTGTTTCTCTTCTTCTTTGTTATTTATTTATGTTTTGGTACTCCCGTAATTTGGCATAGTTTTCAGGATTTTTCCGGATAATCCAGTGTCATGTTTTAATAACATTTTTTAATACATCAAGGATCTTTTCGCAGATAATGTTTAGTAAAAGCATGGATTAAGCAAGTTCCGGATCAAAACTGGTTTTTCTTAGTAGAAATAAAGTTGATTATTAGGCATTCGTTCCAAATTGCTTAGTGTCATCATAGCTACAACCACGAAATGCAGAATTTCGAGTTGAATTTTAAAGTTTGTTTTTTATGTATTATTGTTGTTGTTGTTGTTGTTTCAAATACCGCTTGGGTATCCGAGCTCGAGCAGATGAATCTACTCGGCTTAAGGTAGGATAGGTACGTCTTCCGTTTTTACGAGACATTAAGGTTAAAGACCATTTTAACTCAACACACATGCCATGAGGACACGTTTATAGGGTAGACATCCATTCATAACACACTTTCATACACATAAAGGGCAATGGCAGGAAAGTGAGAAAGTACGTTCATGCCAGGACGGGATTTGAACTTCGGGCCACCGCATCCCGGTCGGACCTCTCTGACCACTGGACAAGGTTGCCGACTGTAGTTTATTTATAAAAGTAGCTGTTGTTGTCCGGTGAAAACATTTTTTTTTTTAAATTGGAAGCATATAGGATAAGGCAAATTCTAATTTTATTTTATTTTGTTAACTATTTTAAGAGAAAAGGAAATACTTCTTTTAGTGTGGCTATGTGCTTTCTGAATATTCTTATGCACTTTTAAACAAAATTTATATTTGTGATTGAAGTTAATTTTAATGAAAATTTCAAGTTCTGTAATAGCTTCTTTCGTGTTTCATTCCTTGGATCACACGTGGCATTTCTTTTCTTTTTCTCCACTACTGACGCAAGAGTATCTTACCTAAACCCTTACTTATTTACAATATTCGGCAAAATAACAGCTCAAACTTCTGATACATGGTATAATCGAAAAATAAAGCAGTTTAGTAAGTGTAATTTTAGCAGTAATATGTCTATAGGACACGTTTATAAATTTAGCTTCATGAAATTGTTTTAAGTCTGAAGTTTTTAAATTACACCAACATATATTATGGAACAAGCTTGATTTCCAACTTAGTCGATAGTCAACTACAGTAGGTAGTCAAAGTGAACCAACTGTAGTCAAAGTGGGTCGACTACTCTACCTGCATTAGTCCACGTTTTTCTTTACGGCAAGCATTGTTCGTACTATCAGAGTACAAAATTCAGTTCTAGGCATAGGTTTTCAAGTCATAGGTGTTCAATTTGGAAGCCTAGTACTCTGTACTAGGCTTCAAAATTGCACCTACTTTCTTGTCAACATAAATTGCATCATAGAAATACTATGTGCATTCCACCTCATTATAAACTCAATCATGTTAGTTTGTTATTCGTTAAAATATGTTTTTGTTGAAATTAAAAACATACTGACGTTTTTGAAAGTAAGTTAACTTCGAGATATTAAATTAAATTATGTATACAATTAAAAAGCTTATAATTAATCAAAGCAGTATCAGGACACCATACATAGTAACCAGTATTTTTCAAAAGACGTTCAATGCAAACATATTTTATTATATCTCTGAACCATATACATATCTCAGAAATTTTGAAAAACCTCGCAGAAGTTTCACGCTTGAGTTTTCCGCATAACTTTGAAAGAATGCCTCAAAAATCTCGCAATACGACATTTCGAATGAAGTAAAATCAAATTTTAGAACGCACCTAATATTTCCCCTTTGCCTCGTCATTTTTTTCACTCCTACATTATTTTCTTTTTTGGTCGATTTTTGAAATAAAAATCGTGGAGCAGATCTCACAGAGCACGCGACACTTATATCTTCCAAGACGAAGTGTAAACGAAATTCGATCCACGACTTTCTCCCTACGCCATTTTTTTTTTTTTTTTCAATTTTTTTCTGAGGTGGTTTTTCCAACAGTTCTAGAGCAAAATCGATTTCTGGTCCTCCGGAAAGGAAACATAATATCCTGCTGGAAAAGAATAAGATATAGTGGGAAATTGTTAGAAAAATGAAAGAAATATTATCTTTATATTTTAAGGGTGGTATGTGTTTGATGTTGGTAAATGATGCCATTTTTTCAGAAACATTACACTTTTTGTATCTGACGCAATTTTCTTCTCAACCTTCTGAACGAAAATAAATTCTAAGTACGACATGCGTTCTCGATTGCTTTACGAAACGTTTGGAAATGGTAAATAATGGCAGGCTGTGAGAAATATCGCATTATTATCTCTTTTTTTTAGAAAGGAAATATGTCCAAAATTTTACAATAAAAATCATTGATTTGAACTTCGGTATTTTGCATTATTGAAGTTATCAAGAATTATTTAAATCCCTTGCATCTTTTGAAAATTAAGTTTCAACACTTCAAGAGAAATTCGTTAAAGATTGAAAACTAGCTTTTATATGCCAAACTTGACGACAGCTAAAAATCATAGCATGTGTGCAATCGTAACATGTGTTTATGTCTGCCAAAGCTATATTTGTAAAATCTGCATTGATTCAAGCGTAAACTAGACTTTAAATCAGATAATTCTACTAACTGCAAAGTTTTCCATTCTTGTATTTTGTCGAGAACAAAACGTCTCGCAAAAAACTTGAATATCGTAACAGGTTTATAGCTCTTTAACGAATGTTTGAAAAGTTGTGTGAATAATGATGTAGCAAATAAAATCATCTTATCAAATGTGAACTCTGTGAACTAAAATGTTCATGTAAACTAAATTTCTCATAAAAACTTAAATTAGGGGGTACTGCATAAAAATGAGGAATGTATGTTTTTAGGTCATTTGCAGGGAGTTTAAGATAGTGTTAGTGGCATTTTGAAATTTGTAGCCCTGAGGATTGTGGAGACGGGGGGGGGGGGGGTGCTAAATCTTAAAGTCAATTCAAAGGTTTTAAATGTACAGTCATTGCTTAAAAAGATAACTTTAAGTCATAACGGATAAGCTTGTTTAGTTTCTAGTTGTTTTTTTTTTTTTTTAATATTTAGTTGCAGCCCTAAAAAACATCTACTCGCGGTACTAGTTATTATATTACCTTTAAATTGATTTTTCTGCACCTGTTTAAGATTTTAAAATCATTTGGTGTTTGTAATATGGACTGTCATGTTGTATGCTGACGCATTTATTTAATATTCTGTTTTTTGACTCAAATCCTCCTTAACGTTTTTCCCATTTCAAACGCTGGACAAATTGCTTATGTTATTCCTCATCAACTCCATGTAATTTTGCTTCTACTTAATCTATTCTCGCAGTATATCCGCAGCTTTAGATGTACGGTACGGCTTGCTGACCGAATACAAATATACCAACAAACCCCTCTGCGCTATACCCAAATAATAAACATCAAATTACTATTCGCTTTACGTGGATAGGTACCTAAGACACAGAGCTACAGTATATCAGTCATCACACAGCAACCATCGTAATCCCGCAGTAAGACTAGGCAGCGATTTTTATGCAAATCGTTGGAAATAAACGTGATTGGTGCAAAACTTCTGAAGGCAGACTTATCTTTTCGAAACGGTAAGAAAATAAAAAAATTGCGCAAAATAAAAAAAATCTTTATTTTAAAGAAATTTCTTCATGAGCATTTATAACAATAACTAGTGATTAATTATCTCTAATAAAAAAGTGATTCTTATTCCCAATTAAGAGTCAAAATTTTGAAAAATGCTGATGTACCTACCATTTAGGCATGCACTGCAATTTCAATCACCATATGGTCGCATTTTGTCATTATGTAGTTGTATCAATTCTTATTTAAACTGCTAGTTTTTGAGTTTTAGAAGCAATTTAATGTCTAACTTGTTGTTAAGTTGACATTTTTAAAAAAGTTAACGTAAAATTGATGACTCTAAAAAAAAGAAGGAAATAGTAACTAAAAAGTTTGCTTCTACTGGCCATCGGCCACCAGAAAAAATACTCCGAACAACGTCCTCCTTTAGTAATGTTGAATAACCGAAGATGGAAGATTAATAGTATGTACGGACTTGATATACTATTGGTGTACAATTGAAGCACTTTGACATCGATTCGAAGTCCTGTACATATCAATTATATAAATACGTATGTATCATACGTATGCCGAATTATATCTGTCACTTCCAATCAAGTAGACAAGTTATGCAATACTGCTCGAATAGTATCCCGCTTAGAATGTCCTCTTGCTGTCTATGTGAGTGCCTCCTATTTTGATGGCTTGCTTAAAACGATTGTTTTATTCGTCTAAGTTCATGTGGAATTAATAATGGCAAGTGATTATTTTATGACAAATCACATCCTACTAGTGATACTTTGTTTACATTAGGGATAAAAAACGAAAAATCAAAATGCAAAATGCGAACTGTCGCACTTTTGTTAATTATGTAAAAAAACTAAAAGAACTGCTGGAAAACAACTTAGGTTTTTATTTTTGAATAAAAAAGAGAAAAAAAAAACGAATGTAAACAAACGTTCATAATACTGTTATGAAATTACTAATGACTAGCTAAAAAAACCTGACATACACGTTTTTTGTCCTAATTTCAGATGAAAAAAATTAATCAGAATTTTTTTCCCCCGAGTTTTACTGTCTCTTTAAAAATGTTCATTTATTTTTAATTAAAATTTCTGTTTCTCGTATCGCACTAACTGCCTTAATTACAAATTAGAACTAAATAGTACTTTTGTTCTAAATTAGATTTATTAATTAAATTCTAATTATCACTTGCTGTAAATAAATTATCAAAATCTTATTAGAAGGAATTGTATGTTATTTTAAAGTAATTACTGAAGATAACTTTTTTTCTTTTTTTAAATCACACAATAAATGTACGCTTCTGATTGCAATTACATTGCAACAGAAAATGACACTTAAATTAATTTTATAATTTGTCAAGTAATCTCCAGCGTTTTTTTTTTTTTTAATTTTTCTATATCTTCAAATTGACTACAAGAGTAGTTTAAAAATACTTTTCCTTGAAATTCATGGTTAATTAATAGCGTATTTCAAATTATAAGTCTCTTTAGAAGTATTGTTTGAGAACCGCACTCAAACCATATTAAAATCTAACCGGTTATACACAAATGTAAATGATTTTAGACTTATAGATGATATAGTTTTTATTTTGACTGAGGAAACACTTCTAGAAATTTGGTGCAAATTTTGAAAATGTTCACAAACATTTTTTCAAATAAAGACAAAATACATTGTAAATGAAATATTTGTAAAAAAGTAATAAAATGTTATTTTCCCACTCAAAAAAGGGTAAGAGTTATATTTTCATTTTGCTCTAATATGTAACACATTATCTCAATGCATAAGTGAACCACAAGTTTTTACAGACTTTTCCTGGTCTAAGAAGAATCATTAGGGGAAGACCGCCTATATTGGACCACTGCTTAAATTGGACCTCGGGCTTAAAATCTAGTACAGAGATCTGTGCTACACTTTAACAGTAGAAACATGAAGTTTTAGGAATAAAATCAATGTGTATGAAGTTTCACCAGTCTTCAAACTGTTTAGCGTGAGTTTACGGTTTGATTGTGTTGAAAACGCGCGAAATCTTATTTTTTGGACTTGTTTCTTAGAAAGATAACTCAAAAACTTGTGAAATTGCGGTAAAAGTGCTGTTACAGTATTATAATCTGTGTTTAATAAGGATTACATCGATGTATTTACATGCGCGATTGTGATAGTTTTTTGACAGAGCAATGAGCTGAAGAATAAAAATGGCGTGTTTTCCTTTATTGGACCGACAAAATTTTTCCTATATTGACCGGTGGTCCAATTTAAGAATATGATTTTAAATAAGACTTTTTATTAATCGTAACATAAAATAAAGTGACTCGTTTTATATTTAACTAGCGTAGTTAACATTATTTTAAACATACTTTACACCTATTCACGATATTCATTTAAACTTTTTAATCAAACGCATTTTTATTAAGCAGAAGCGTGCAACTTAAAATGTATGTTTTTTTTCTCTTCATCCATTAAGCTGCAGTTTCAGGTTGTTAAACATAGTAATTACTTAAAATAACATTTACGCTGGTTACCGAGAGAAAATTATGAAATTCTTCCATATTTTGGAAACAATTTATATGCTACTAAAATGTTCATGTAGATGAAGCCGTCTTTTCACTGTCCAAAAGCTCCAGAATATATTGTCGTATAGATGTTTAACATCAGGTTGCATCAGTAATGAGTGTGAACGTGGTAGAAACACACTGGTTATTTGCTGCATGAGTCACTATATAATTGCAAGCTCCCCATGCTTATTTTCAAAGGATTACGTTCTATGTATGAACTTATCGTAAAAACTTCCTGGTGAGCATTATGCTGGTTCAAAAAAAAATGTTGGGTCACAAACGATAATTCACACAATTGATACAACCTTTCATCAAACTGTCAAGCCAGCAATGTAAAAAGAAGTCCTTCATTTTATGGAATGAAATAGGCCATCAGAACACATACATAAAGAACATTGATGCAATAAACTTGGCTAACGAGAACGATGTAATAATGTTTTCTGTTTAAGCACATCATGCACGTAGATGTAGTCTTTATTCAGTTTGTCTACATATTTTAATCGAGCAATATGATGCATGAATGCGAGAAAATCTAATGATATCCATCATATAATATCACATAAGAGAACTATTTGGTACCTCTTATGGCCAAACCGCAATTAGGGGTCATGGCAAATGCTCAAGTTGATTCTAAAAAACAGCAGTTTTGGCCGGTTAATTGGCATGTGTTTAATGACATGGACTTGGCTGCAGCAGAATTAGAGGCAAGTAGTCCAGATAAAACTACTCAAAGTGAACATGTTACATGTTCTGTACACCATGTACACAGAACTAGCTACGACCTTAAATTAGTACAAATTCTACAACAATCGGCGGATAGTGTCTCATCAAAACATGATTTTCAACTCTAACTATGATTTTGTAAAGCCGGCTCTATCACCTTCCAAACCGGCCAGCACGCCAAAAAGGAAAGGCTGTCTCAGCAATCATTCTAACGCCGTATAAAAGAGCATAGAGTAGAAAAAGTCACCACAGAAGGAGCAAGAAACTGCACAAAACAATTGTTATTGCAATACTTGTCATAGAGATGAAGTACAAAACATGATTAAGTGTATGGAATGCCATCGCAAGTTTATTTATACTGCAAAGTGGAGGCCGAAGCAAAAGAAATTCTATTGAAAATCCTGGAAAAAGCTGTACAGTTCAAAGGTAAATTATTCTAATGATTTCCTGGTACGGTCCAATTTAGGAAGCGCATGGTTCAATTTAGGCGCATATATTCCTAAATTGGACTTTTGTCACTTTTTATAAGATAATTTTTTAAAAAATAATTTTGATATTTATAGAAAATATAAGCTCATAGGGTGGTTCCTGATTAAATTTAGCTTACGATGCCCTATTTTGCATTTCTGTTTTGCTTCATATTGAGCGACACAGGCCTCCTGTTCTTAGGGGGTCCAATATAGGCGGTCTTCCCCTACTACAAATAATGTGTAGTTTGAACTGTACCAGAAATAGTAGAACTTCGATTAACCGAACTTTTCCAATAGCCGAAGTTGTTTTTTTTTTTTTTTAACTTCCTACTGTCATTCAATTTCCTCTTAAAAAATATCCACTTTTTAGAGTTAAAAAAAATCCTTTTGTATGCCGGCCATCCTTTTGAAACAGCAAGTGCTGATAAATTATTTTAGAATTTCCTTTTGGAATACCTTCTCGCTAGCTCAATTCTCGGTATGAGTGCACTCTTCCCAATTTTCACTGGTGTTTCTGGCTCATCCATACATACCATAACAAAAACATAGCATATTTTTAAAATTTGGAAAGCCAAGAACTATCGAATGGTAATGCACTCTCTGATTGTAAGCAAGAAAAAAGACTAAGCCTCTTCTGCCGTCTCAAAAGCAGATACATTTTCAGCTTAAACTTTTGCCGAATTTTTCAACTCGCGCGGATGAAAATACAACATTCATTGTGAAAGTGTTACTGAATTTTCAAGCCTTTTTTTCTCCAATAAAATATTTTGCAAATTGCGGGGATAGATAAATCTGACTGGTTGAAATCTGACGTTCAAGGCTTACTGTTGCTCAATGAGGGGGACTCAATGGCACGAGTCTTAAATTCTTCAAATGGAGAAGACGATCATAAAGATGGGAATGATTCTGGAGTAAATAAGATCAGCAACATATGATTTTTAATGTTTCTCAAAAGGTGTTATTTGGTTGGAACAACAGAAACTGTTATTCAACTGAATGCATGCTTTCAAAAAAAAAAAAATCTTTGAGATAGAGCTGCATCGCAACATCGCAAAGAACGGGCACATTACGACAGATGAAGCTTCCATTTAAACCATTGTAAATTTTTGTTTCAGAAATACATTTGTTTTCATTCATAATTTTAATTTTTTAACAGTTAAAATAGTCATAATAACAATTTAATGGCAATACAACTCGTTAAAATAGTTGATTCATTGATGAATTCTCGATTATCCGAAATAGGATCGGTCACAATTACTTCGGAAAATCGAAACTGTACTAATCGAGATAAACTATATTATGTTCCATACATTTATTAAATAGAATTTGAGTAATAATAAAGCACATATTTTCACTAACAAAAGACCACAGTTTCTCCCATATCTTACATTTCAATAAAAAGGGAAAAAAAAGGAAAAGAAAAACCTACGGCATGTATGAACATAAAAATACTTTTCAATAAATGAAAGCTTCTGATAGGCGAAAGAAAAATCTTTTCACAAATCCCGCGCTTCACTTGTACAACCCATAGAAATGATGTACAGTAATTTACAAAAGCTAGCAATTTCAGTTTCTAACTTAAAGCACTGTTTTTTTTTTTTAACTGAAATATCATGAGACATCTAAGTTTATTTGTGCCAATAAATCGAAACATGTATGTAGTTCTTTTCATTTTTCTTTGTTCAAATCCAGGACTTTAGGGAAATACTGTTTATTTCTACAAAATGGCCTAATTTTCTTCTCCACTGTATAATGGAAACAATAAAGACTAAGTATTAGATAAAAGTCCCACACACAGAGCCTATTTTTTACGCCAAAAGAATACATTATTCAATTTAAATATCCAAACATAACAGTTATTACTAGTTTGTGTTATAATTTAGCAAACAGCTTGGTTCAAATCGGACACAATATACATGGCTATTACGTCATCAAGTAACGTCAAATGAAAACTGGAATTTCTCACCACTTATAAATGGGCTGCCCAATGTATATTTTGAATATATTGGTTATTCCGGTCACTTGTCTAGTGGTTTAGAGAAATCTGATTGGGATGAAGGGGATTCGAATCCCGGCTCGGGCATGAATGTACTTTGTCTCTCATACTTAAAGCAAATTTTTCTTTTTACTTGCGAGTTGTCGACAAGAACACCTGAGTTGCATCCAAAAGTATCCAAATTTTTATAAGGTTCCACAAAAAATACAGTGCACTGAATCCCTAAATTTGTAATTATGCCGCTTATGTTAAGTGTCAGCATCAAAAACAAACAAATAGCGTGTCATTAAGTAAAAAATCGTGCTTTTTATTTTTGCCCAAGACAACTCTATGTTTTCTTTCAAAAGTAATGTGTGAAAATATAATAAACATTATTTTTCTTTAAAAAAAATAAAAATAAATAAAATAAAAAAAGATAAATAAATAAATAAATAAAAATGAAAAATTAGAAAAGAAAGGAAACCTACATGCAAGCATAATCTCATGCCAAAAAAAAAAAATCATTTATTACACGGCTTCAAATACACAGATGTCAAGTGAAAAACAAAATGGCTTCTTTTTTGAAATTATTTGCATTAAGAAACAGAGAGAAAGGTTGAAAACTTACAACTTATGTATATGAAAACACCAAGAAAAAACTCCACAAAAAGCGTCCAATAAATGCAGTTTTATTCAGTGAATATGACATCATGGTTTGTCAGGATAGTGACTGTACTGTTTAGATATCTACTGCTTCGATTTCAGGACCATTCAGAAACTTAAAGTCTAAAGTCGTTTCAGTGTTTCCCGAAAAGAATATTGACATCTATGGGTTGTTTACAAGCAGTAAATTTTTGACATAAATATTAGGATAGTTGTACTGAAAGTTGCGAAAACTAAAAAATATATTAAATAACTTATCACGAGCCATTTACTTTTTGAAACGTATTAAAATAATACGATTTAGATCATGTATTTTTTTAAACACTTTCTGCAAATTTTCCCCTAAATTACTTTATAATTCGCAAGAAATCTCAACAATGAAGTTATTTTTTTGTTTAGTATCTGCTAGACTTTGCTATAGCACAGTAAAAATATTGATTATATTAAGTGACAATGTTTTATTCAATCTCTCGTTGTATAATTTTAAATTTCAGGAAAAAGTTTCACTGTATGTTATCAAATTTTTGTACGTTTGGAAAAATCTGATGAACAAGTTATGGCCAATGTAATGTTTGGCCAATGTAAGACAAGTTATTGGTCAAAAATATACGAAATAAATTGACATAATACTAATTAAAAAAAAAAAACTGGCGTCTATGTGAACATGCCTAAATTTTTCTGAAAATACTATACAAGACTAATCCTCACAACGAAATTGACAGTCTAATTTTACTTTCATTTTTATGTGCAATTTAAATGCATACGCTATTTAAATGTCTTTTGATACATTGACCTGAGGACCATACCTTCAATGCGATCAGAGTTACCGTTCGGTATTTTCAGAACTTTAATTAAATGGTAAAGTTGTTTTCCCCAACCTGTGCTTAATGATTTAAGTAATATTTAAGTATTGAAACTCGTTTTGATATCGAAAATGTAACTGTGTCCCAGTAATTACAGATGCGTATACTTTCCCTTAATCTCTGTTTAAATTATTTCAAAATTATTCAGCGGAATGGGGTTATTTTGAATTGTCACGAGCTTTCAAAATAATCAGATTCTGATTCTTCTCGGTTTAGCCCCGAGCATGTGCAAATGATTGGAGATAATGCTGGAATATTTAGCTCGAATTTAGCATCCCTTTGCGTAATGTTTGCAGTTATGAATACGCTATCTCCTTTCATTTATTGTTAATTTAAAATGTGATAAACCGGTATATGTTTCAAAAAGTTCTTTTAAGCATATTCCATACATTTTTTACCAAAAAAAAAAAAAAAAAACCAGTCGCTTATTAACGATAAAATTGACCGTCCGGAGAATAAAATTTCTTGCGACCCCCCCCCCCGTTTCTATATCGATTTCGAGATTAATTCTAGCTCAAGTTTTTCAGAAATTCTTTTTAAATTAGGGTAAATGCATCACTAGTCTCCCAGTCTCCAACAGTCGGTCACAATGACATAAAACTACTTATAAATATTATATTTTTAGTTCAAAACCAGATATGACGCATTAACACATTCATGTGCCTATCCTCAATCGTCCACCAAGTTTTGGGTACTTTTTTTTTAATTAGTAACGAGTCATTTCATTTTGAATGGTGTGGCCATCATCCAAGAACGCGATTCTGCTTGTTTTGCAGCTAAGAGGACACATCTTCTTTGAATGGCAATTGCACTTATTAATTTCGTTCTACTGCACATTTGAGTAATTTTTATGGAATGTCTATCTTTATGTTTCAATGAAAAAGCAAACTCTTGGCTAGAATCAATTGTTTTTTAAAGGGGTGGTCGACCACTGGGTACAGAATTCTTCTGCATTGCTAATGATCGGCGATGGCAGACCAACTTTGCACCTGGTTTGGAAAGCATTTCTTCGGACAGTCTTTGAAACGAGAAGCGTAATAATGCTGAGTAACCGTCTCAGAACCGCGATTCACTGGACACAACGCGAACACCTACAAATACCTACATACGCCCTTACTTGCAAATTCTTCCCAAAAATAGTACTTGCTGTTACAAAAATATCTTATTGGACCGAACCCCTTTCAGCCATATACCGTGAAAAGTTTAAATTAGTCTAGTATCTCTGTCATTTCCAATTTCTTTTTGGGTTGGGGAGGAAGAAAAGGGTAATGGATTATAAAACGCAACAAAATACCTACATAGACACATAATTACTTCATACTCCTAAATCTAACGGTTGGAGCAACTGACACCCCTGGTAGACTGACACCCCTTTTTTCTTCCTCCATTCTTTTATTTTTAAATGGAAAGTCTCTTGGTTAGAAAATCTTTGATAACGTTGGAGAAGAGAGTTAGTTCTTGACTCTCCGTTGGAAATTTTTCAAAAATGAGTCATTACAACACATTTTAGATGATCTTAAATTATGTTGAAGGTAAAAAAAAAGAAATTAAGGGAAACTCCAGAAATGTTTTGAAATTGCAGTTCTAAAGCCACAAATATAGATTAAAAAAAGTTTTTTTTTTGTTCTGCAAAGCGTTGACACGAAGCAACAGAGAAGAATAACGAGGGAGAAAAAAATAGAATGCACTACATGCAATATATTTGGTGGCGCTTTGAGCATCATTGCAAGGACATCTGCCTGCTTTTCGGTCTATTCTAGTCCAAGTTAGGACTTTGATTTCCGTACAATACGTGTTTTCTGTCTTTGCCCTGGCTTAAGGGCGGTAACCTACAGCCTAATTTATTAAGCATGTTATCTTTACACTCAATATATTTCTACACATAATAAAATCCGTCATCAAGCGAGAAAAACATTACTTACGCTCAGAATATAGCTGCTTTTTTTGACTGGTATAAAGATCGCATTGCGTCTTTTACATGTTTCAATTTCTTCCTCATTTCCACTGACAGACATTTCTCAGCATTTGGTGCAATTCGCTCAATACTGATGTCAAATGGTTTTTACAAGCCTTTGCCACATATGCATGCTGACATAGACTGAAACACAACATATCTTTCTATATAATTTTGTTTAAATTGTTGACAAATATATTGTAAAACAATCATCGTTGTTTGCGTTTTTTCTTTGAAAGACAATGGTGACATATTTTGTCTGTTATTCGCCTTATTAAGCTTTTTGCACAAATTACAGCAAAATACACCATGATGAAAATGAAGGATTAAACAGTTTATGTTGAAAGTTAAGTACATTTTAGCATTTTAACTCTTTAACAGAAACTTTATTTATGTACTTTTTAAGTGATGCATGGAGTTTCCACTAAAAAAGTAAAATATCATTGTTTGATAGATTTTTCTGAAAAAAGTTTGATAAATACTCATAATTGCATTTTATCTTTTACTGCGAAAGAAAGGATACATTTTTATAGATGACATCAACATTGTGAATCTATTCTCCCAGTCAGTTTTGCTCATCTAAGTATTTTTGCACTATCTGTGAAAAACATAAAATGTTTTAAGCAAATTAAAATGTTAAACAATGTTGATTTTTCATTGTATTCGTTATTATTCATATTTTAAAAATTCACTAGATTTCAAAATAACAAAGTTAATGCATATTTTTCGCTTAATGAAATATTTGCATTTTTGAATATTTAATCACTATAGTCGTTAGATTAATTTTGATTGGAAAGTAAATCTCTTTGGGGACATACGCTAATTTGTAAAGCAATTAAAATTTATGAAATTACGATAAAGGAATGAATTTTGCTTTTTATTCTGGTGTTTTGAATTAAACTGTATATCACGGAAATTATCAGATATTTTCAAAACACATATTTAAATATTTCACCCAGATGAATAAATAGTCACTGATTAGACAGTCATTCAATCAACATAAACAGTTTTAGTTTTTTTTTTAATTTAAAACCTTTAACTTTCATGAATTGCTATTCTTCATAACTTATAAATAATATTTACTTTAGTTGTAGAAATGCAAATTTATCTTTAGAAAATAGCAACTTTTCAAGTAATTTCATCCTTTATTACTGAATAAGCATTAACTCAAAGTATATCCTTCATACGTTTATGTAAACTTGCATTGATAGCAGTTTTATGCATTAAATTTCAAACTTTAAATTGAATACATGCGTTCTTTGGAACTTTAAATTATTTTCTAATTTGTGGTTCGTTATTTCATTTTTATATGCGTAACAGTGACAATTGCACTGCGAAATATACCGGGTGACTGTAAAATAAGTATCTCTGTTTTGAGCAGTCCAGAGCTTGAAAGAATCAGCCGATAATAATAAAAATTTTAACTCTTACTGATCAAAAAAGGAGAAGAAGGATGTCTCAAAAAAAAAATCTAGTTCAAAAATTGCCATTAGGCGGCGCTTTTGAAGTTATATTGTGTAATATAAGAAGAAAACCCTTTCTGAGGATTTTTGGATAGTTGGATGGTGCAATGGAACCATCAACTGTCAATGGAACCAATGCAATGAATTTTTGGATACTTGCAAATGTAATATCTAACTGTCGAGCAACTCCAAGTGCACTAGAACCTTTTTCTGGAGTTCCTGATGACTACACGATTGCAGTGGCGTTTTTTCTTGTATGGAGTGAGGTACTGGCCTCTACCTCCTTTCACATTTTACAGTAAATGATCCAGTGTCCTCAACTTTTGTTACTATTCTTCTCACTAAACACCGAGTCAAATGACCTTTCCCTTTACGCATTCTTTTCACATTCCTAAATTCAAGTAACGTTGACATGGCGTTTGAGCAGTTAATGTAGAAACGATTTAAAATCAAAGCGTGATCTGATAAACTGAGAGGCATCTTGCCACACGTTACTGGAAGAAAGGAATGCCTCTTTAATTTTCTCATAACTACTATAGTGTTTGCACTGTCAGTGCTATTTTTAAAGGCTGCAGCGCCACCTATCGCTGATTGTATCAACTCAATTTTTTTATCGCACCATCCTTGTGATCCTTTATGATTAGTAAGTTGATTATTTATTACAAGCGGATTATTCTTTCAAGCTGTAGACAGCTCCAAACTGAGATACCTATTTTATAACCACCCGGTATTTCAACTATTCATAATCCTTTTTCGTTTCGATCACAAAAAACTGATCACACACACATCGACACACAACTATTTCAAAATGGACTCAACAGACCTCAAAATATGCAAACACGTCGAAATTCAAAAATGTCTCGAATTCAATATTTTCTTCGATATATTAGATATAGAAGAAAGTAATAACGTAAAAAGGGGGAAAAAAGGGAATATCGAATTATAGGTGATAACTGGAATATCATGCCGTAACTAAAATGGGAACTTTTTCGCAAATATAATAATTTATTTGTTTTTTCTGTTGAAGTTTAATTACTACACTGCAAAAAAAGTAGTGGACTTTAGGACTACTAAAGTTTTTACCTCGAAAAACAATAAGAAAATTACTTTTCATCTTACTACAACGCAATACATTATTGTAGATACACGACATAATGTTACAGTAACTACTGTTGTTTTCTTGGGTCAAATAACCATTCACATAAACATCAACTTAATTACGGGAACTTTACAGTCCTTGTAAATACATAACTTAGTGCAATATTTCAAAGGTTAAAGGAAACTATTAGATATTTGTAATAGGTCTTTTTTTTTACAAAAAATTGAGTCTTAAGCTAAAGCAGTTTCTTAAGAAAATTCAACCAGTTAAAAATCGTATTTCGCAATATTGCCACAAATAAAAAATTGTGATAATCTTACATTTACATTAATTTTAATATACAGATACTCAAATACCGTCTGGATATTCTTAAGGTAATAAATATACATATGTATATATTTCAAAAATCAAATTAGGGCCATGCTCCACATCAGCGTAAAACGCGACCGAAACTGAAGGCAGAAACCGAAAATCCGGGTACTTTCCATAGGAACACCATTGAATCCATTTTACGCTTCTGCCTATTTTTTCTGCTTTACGTCGATGTGGAGCATGGCCCTTTAGAGTGTTTAGTTTTGCTTTTCTGTACGCAATTAATTTCAAAATGTGAGTAATTTTAAAATTATAGTGAGTTTGCCACAAATATTTGCTACAAGTTTACACAGAATGCAATAAACAAATTAAAAAAAATACTAGCTCCATTACTTCAAGATAAATCTCATTACAATTTAAAAATGCATTTCAAAAAATGTAAATTGAGATTTTTAATCTAATAAACGGGTTTCCAGAAGAGATATTCAAGCGATATTTTATACTTTACGAAACCCTAAATACCAGGAGTTGCGTTGGTCTCCTAAGAATTCGATAGGAAATGTTCCAGAATTCTTTTCAAAGCAAAATATTTAATTTCTATTAAAATCATCATTCAAGCGTAAATTTGAATTAGAAATTTCCCAAGAGGTATTTCGGATGTGTATCAAAAATTAATTGTATGCATTTGAGTATGGATGTAAAAATGAAGCTGGATGTTTGGTATTTTGACTAATACATTCAATAATGAAAATGTATTTGGAAGTATTAATTTGCAAAGCAGTATTATTTATTTTAATCTGAATACTAATTGCCTTAAAAAGTAATTATTTTCATACCAAAGAAAAGGGTACATTAAAAATTTTATTTGTTTCTGCTATGAGTTCCATGACTAGTTTTAATCGACATACAGTTTGTACGAGTTTGAACTAGCCAACTTTATTGTACATTAGGGTGGGCCGAAAATGACTTTTTTTTTTTTTCGATGATGAGATATGCGGAAAAGGTGCCATTGGGAGTACAAAGCACTGACAAAAAATTTGAAATTTTTTGCACAATTTCTTGATCTGCCGCAATTGCCTTGAAGTTTCGGAAAAATGGTAATTTTTGATGTTTTTCGTAAAATTTGTCAGAATTTTTTTTAAGTATTTTCAGTGATAGGTGTCACTTGAAAGGTACTATTAGGGGCACTAAGTTCACATAAAAATTTGTAATTATTTTGCTCCATTTCTTGATCAGCCATAAACTCTTGGGGGTTTCAGAAAAATTGCTATAATTGGATATTACAGCAATATTTGTGAAATTTTTTTTAAGAAATTATATTCGGTAATGGGGAGAGCAAAAAAGGCTCACTATTATCATTAAATTAGCATTAAAATTGAATTGTAAATGATATTTATTTAATTTGTCACAAATACGGGGAAAATTCGTAAAAAAAAAATTGTTACTGATCCAATTTATTTATTAATTTTTAAGCTTTATAAAAATTCCGTCCAAGTGTTGAAAGACAATTTACGAGTCCGAAATGAAAAGTAGTTTATCAAATAATCTGCATTTTTATTTTTAAAATTCATTAGAATTACAAATTTGTTATTTATTAGTATTGAACAAAAAAAAAATGTGTTAACTGAAAGTGCTTCACGATTATTGCGCATCCAAATATCTTGCAAAGTAATAAGGGACTCAACGCGAGGAGGTGGCTGCACGAGTTTCACCAGCCCTCCATCTAAAAAAATATTATATTCACATTGTTTTGCATTCTTCATGCAACAAAGTCCATCTTCGAATAAAACGTTGACATTTTTATCCTGGATTGTATCTTTGCTCTGACAAAGGTATCTCTGTCCTCATAGCCATACGTGCATTGCCGCTTCTGTCACTACTTTAATTGTTCTTCCCACAGCTTGCGTTGTGGCTTGGAAAGAGGACTGAAGCTTCATCTAAAACCAAGCCTGATTCTATGTTTCTCTCAATCTCTTCGAATGAAAGATTCTTTGTAATTGGAGGCTTACTAAGATCTGTTGAGAGCCAGTTGATGCAGTCGTAGTACTCAGTAGCCATAAAGTTCAGTTTTAGCACCTTAAACTGTCTCAGTCTCCTGATCTCTTTCTTCTTTGAAAGGTGGCACTGTTTAATCCTTTTCCATGCCAATATTCTGATTTCTTTGTTTTCGTCTGTCGCCATTGCTAATAGTATATTCTCAGGATGGCTATAGTATGCATTTCTTTGAACCACCGAATGCACTATCGTTAAGTCATCAGAGAGGAAGTTTGAGAGTAGAACTATTTTCCACAAATGTCTCGGTCCATCTGCTCACCCTAGTAACTTCCTCACTGAGAACCATACTCTGCGCATAAACTCGTACTACGCCATTCTACTCATATGGCTACTGAGTACTACGACTGCATCGACTGGCTCTCAACAGATCTTAGTAAGCCTCCAATTACAAATATTAGTATACGAGTAGTACGAGTGTGAGGACAGAGATACCTTCGTCAGAGCAAAGTTACAATCCAAGATAAAAATGTCAACGTTTAATTCGAAGAAGGACTTTATTGCATGAAGAATGTAAAACAACGTGAATATAATATTTTTAGGTGGAGGGCTGGTAGAACTCGTGCAGCCACCTCCTCGCGTTGAGTTCTGGATTATTTTGCAAGATATTTGGATGCGCAATAAGCTGAGAACTGTGAAGCACTTTCAGTTAACACATTTTTTTTATTCAATAGTAATAAATAACTAATTTGTAACTCTAACGAATTTTAAAAATAAAAATGCAGATTATTTGACAAACTACTTCTTATTTCAGGCTCCTAAATTGTCTCTCAATACTTGGAAGGAATTTTTATAAAGCTTAAAAATTAATAAATAAATTGGATCAGTACAAAAAGAAAAAAAAAAAAAAAATCCGAATTTTCCCCGTATTTGTGACAAATTAAATAAATATCATTTACAATTCAATTTTAATGTTGATTTAATGATAATAGTGAGCCTTTTTTGCTCTCCCCATTACCGAAAATAATTTTTTAAAAAAAATTCACAAATTTTGCTGTAATATCAAATTAATTTTTCTGAAACCCCCAAGCGTTTATGGTTGATCACGAAATGGGGCAAAATAATTCAAATTTTTTATGTGAACTTAGTGCCCCTAATACTACCGTTTAAGTGACACCTATCACTGAAAATATTTAAAAAAAAATTTTGACTCATTTTTCGAAAAACATCAAAAATTAGCATTTTTTCGAAACTTCAAGGCGATTGCGGCAGATCAAGAAATTGTGCAAAAAAATTCAAATTTTTTGTGAGTGCTTTGTGCCCCCAATGGCACCTTTTTCGCATCATCGAAAAAAAATAAAAATCATTTTCGGCCCACCCTATTGTGCATCCATTGACAACTGTGTAATAAAGTTTACAAATACCTTTGTGCTATAGATGCAAAGAAAATCACATCCTAAAGAAAGGCACAAATAGGCAGGGATACTGCAGACACGTGTTTCAGCGTTACAAGGAACGCCTTTTTCAGTGCAAAAAAAAAATTGTGAGCTTATGGATGCACAGACCTTCGACAAAAGCGACGGAAACAGTAGCAAACAGCTAAAAAAGCAAACATAGCGGATTACCTGAACACCAAAAAAAAAATGTAAGCCAAAAAAATATCCAATGGGAAAATAAAGATTGAACCGAAGCTTTCTACCAGGTACGAAATGGAAAGAAAGAATTCGATTGGCGACACGATAAGCCAAAAGGCTAACATAATAAAAAAACACCAAGCTAAACTGTTAACCGCAAGAACAAAAAAAGAGCAGAATGAAAGAAAGCGAATCGGTAAATGAAGAAAAAAAAAAGAAAATAAAGACAAGTAGAAAATAGGAAAATGCCAGCAAAATCAGAGGAATAAATTAGAAAGGGAAAAGGCAAAATTATACAAATGGACGCCAAACAGCAGAAAAATAAGGAATAGCATTGAGATCGTTAACTAAGTCAGAACTGTTTTTCAAAATATGGAAGGATTCCCAAAAATCAAGATCTGATGGGTTGGGGCATTTTTGGACAATTTGAAAAGAATTAAAATCGAAAGAATGATTCTTTTCCCAACAATGTTGCGCAATACTAGAATTATTCAATTGTTGCTTTTTCACACAATTCTGATGTTCCTTTAAGCGGAATTTCAAAGCACGTCGCGTTTGTCCGATATAAGGGAGATTGCAATTGCAATTAATTTTATAAATAGCACAACTGTTTAGAGGATGAATGGGATCTTTAAGAGAAGAGAAACATAGCTTATTCGTAGGGGAGCATACCACCTGGAAATCGAAACGTTTGAGAATCTTAGCAACCTGATAACTCACAGAGGGAAAGAATGGCAAAACAACCAAATTCTTTCTAATGAAAGTTCTCTCAACAACAGTTGTTTCGGATTTGTTAGAAAGTTTTTTTTAAAAATGGAATCAATCAAAGTATGAGGATAGTTTCTATCAAGAGCCAAAGCTTTAAGATAGTTGAGTTCTGCTTTAAGAAGTTCAGGTGAAGAACAAAGATTAATAGCACGCTAAACAAAATAATTAAATGCAGCATATTTTTGACTAGGAGGGTGAGATCCTCATATTCAAATCTCTTGTGAGAAAGAACAGGATAATTGCATTCCCTTTCTTGATGTTTTAGTTTCTCGTACAGCATTCGGCTTTGAAACTATCGTTTATGGCAAACCTTTTGCTGTCTCGTTACCTCCTCAACGAGTTTCATCTTACACTCCTAGTCAAAAATATGCTGCGTTTAATTCTTTTGTTCAGCGTGCTATTAATCTTTGTTCTTCACCTGAACTTCTTAAAACGGAACTCAACTATCTTAGAGATGTGGCTCTTGATAGAAACTATCCTCATACTTTGATTGATTCCATTTTTAAAAAACAACCGAAACAACTGTTGTTAAGAGAACTTTCATTAGAAAGAATTTGGTTGTTTTGCCATTTTTTCCCTCTATGAGTTATCAGGTTGCTAAGATTCTCAAACGTTCCAATTTCCAGGTGGTATTCTCCCCTACGAATAAGCTATGTTTCTCTTCTCCTAAAGATCCCATTCATCCTCTTAACATTTGTGGTATTTATAAAATTAATTGCAATTGCAATCTCTCTTATATCGGACAAACGCGACGTGATTTGAAATTCCGCTTAAAGGAACATCAGAATTATGTGAAAAAACAACAATCACTTGTTGCTTTTTCACATAATTCTGATGTTATGAGTCTAGTATTGCACCACATTGTTGGGAAAAATATCATTCTTTCGATTTTAATTCTTTTCAAACTGTCCAAAAATACCCCGACCCATCAGATCTTGATTTTTGGGAATCCTTCCACATTTTAAAAAACAGTTTTGACTTAGTTAACGATCTCAATGCTATTCCTTATTTTTCTGCTGTTTGGCGTCCGTTTGTATAATTTTGACTTTTCCCTTTCTAATTTATTCCTTTGATTTTGCTGGCATTTTTCCTATTTTCTACTTGTCTTTATTTTATTTATTTCTTTATTTATTTTTTTTTTTCATTTACCGACTCGTTTTGTTTCATTCTGCTCTTTTTTTGTTCTTGCGGTTAACAGTTTAGCTTGGTGTTTTTTTATTATGTTAGCTAGGGATGCACCGATTAATCGATAATACCGATTAATCGGCCACCTTACCGATTATTAATAATCGGCAAAATCTTGCCGATTAATTGGCAAAAAAAATATTTTTTAAAAATTACTTTTTAAAGTATACCTTCACCAAGAATCTGTGATAAACAGTTGCATAAAGAGTAAATAAATGTAATTTTCTGGAATAACATGCAGTATGAAAGTGAACAGAGTAAAAACAAAACAAATATTCCATACAATGCGTAAAACTGATTGGAATATTAAAAAAAAAAGGTCTCTGTTAAATTTCTAAACCTGTCGATTTAAATACGAAAACGTAAATATTTCTTTTCATTTATGATCAGTCAGATGTTAAAAAAAGGAAACTGCGATGCATAAATTTATAAACAAGAAATAATTTTCTGCAAGCACAAGTATAACATGTAGTACGAAAGTGTAGTGTAGTAAGTAAAAAAAATAATAATTCAAAGAATGAAATACAAAATAGCAATAATAATAATAAAATAATAATAATAATAGTGCTCTCAGTAGATACAAATGAGTTAATAATTTAATATTGATATTTTGAATAAATACACACAATTTGACAATATTGCATTTTTGCAATATTGTCAAAATGTGTGTCATTACTTTTCTCCTTAGCTTAATGCTTTTAGATAAGCTCTAATTTTCAAAGATTAAAAGACTTGAAATAAATAGCAACTTATAATTGAAAAATTAATTTTAAATTCAGAAGTCCCCTAAATTAAAGTGCTCACCACAGCTTCCCCCCCATTTTTTAAAAATAGTTTTCATATCTGGGCTCTTAATGCTATTTTATTCATAAAAACATTATGATTGGTTCAAAGAAATTTGATAAACTTTTGAAATTATGTATTTTTAGAAAATTGGAAAAATGGAGAAAAACAAATCTTCTCTCATTAATAAATAGGTAGCTATTTCTGAAATCGGAATTGCAAAAGAAAGGGGAAAACAGTGAGGGCGAGCTTTGTAATATTAAAAAATAATAATCCTAATAATTAATCGGCTCTACCGATTAATTGGCCGATTATCATTAGCCGATTAATCGGTAATCGACCAATTTGCTTATCGGTGCATCCCTAAAGTTAGCCTTTTGGCTAAACGTGTCGCCAATCGAATTATTTCTTTCCATTTCGTACCTGGTAGAAAGCTTCGGTTCAATCTTTATTTTCCCATTGGATCTTTTTTGGCTTAAAAATTTTTTTATTGGTGTTCAGGTAATCCGCTATGTTTGCTTTTTAAGCTGATCGCTTCTGTTTTCGTTGCTTTTGTCGGATGTCTGTGCATCCATAAGCTCACTTTTTTTGCATTAAAAAAGGCGTTCCTTGTAACGCTGAAACACGTGTCTGCAGTATCCCTGCTTATTTGTGAATTTCTTTACGTTGTAAGTTTCTTTGCAACTGTGTAATATTTCCGAATTTCCGTTCATCTAGCACTGATTCAAAATTGCTTCTGTTACACATGTTTTACTCGTCAAAAAAAAAAAAAAAAACATTTTAGACTATAACGCAACTACCTTTTAAGTGTTCGGTAAAATTTCGAAACGAATCCTTCTCGAACTTTTTAAAATTTTAAAATATACACTTTCACTACTGAACAGTCAAAATGTTTGAATGATTAAGAAATTGGTGCTACAGTATTATTTAACGTTATTACAATTTTGGATCTAAGTAAATAAATTTGAATTTAAACATTTTTTGATAATGGCTAAAGTGTATTGAATTTTGAAAGCTAAAAAAAAAAACTTGAACTAATAAATCAGAAATTTAAATTATATGCATGTCCATTGTCAAAATATCTGCAAGAGAAAATATGTTTAAAGCAAAATAAGTGGAAGCAAAACACGCCATTCAGATATTTACTGAAATTTATACTAGGACACCCCTGACAACTTTTAAATAAAACTACTCCCCCCTTTTTTTTTCTTTATTTAAAATTCATATATTCGTCTTTATTATTTAGATACAGAGTACACAAATTTCTTATGAATACTAAAATTTCTTACTACTTACTGCCTACTACTTACATGATCTGAAATATTTAAATCAAATATGCTTGAGACTCTTTTATTTTTAATTCGTAATTAATATCAGTATAGCAAAGCTGCACAAACTTCCTGACGTTATCACCTCTTAGAATAATCATAAATGCTCTACGTCCTTTATGTGATTACTTAAAATTACACCTCACCAAATCTTATTAAATTAAGTCATTATTTCTCATTTTTTATTTAAAACTGCAAATGCTGCTTTTTATGTTCGTATTTTTTTTAAGTATTAGAAATGGGGATAAACCATAATTTTAAGCTTTGAAGTGAAACGAAAAGGAATTTAGAAATATTTAAATAATTTTACGATAAAATATTCAGTATATTTTCGTATTTATTCGAGTAGCAATACTTGAAGATTGAAAGTCTTGATCGCCAAAGTTATATTATTATTGATTTTTTGTAAACCACTGCAAAATGACCGATTTCCCCGTTGCTGGGGTAAAACCAGACCATGTGAGGGGAAAAATGTGCCCCACGTGAATTCAGTTGGACAAAAGAAATCACCAAATTATATTCTTAAAATGTAATCATGGTTTTAATACAACACGAGTATTACCTGGTATTTTCCTACCAGGATACTCATATAAAGACATTGAAAAATGGTATTCACAGCTAATAAGATTTATTCACGAGAGTGGACTTCCTAAAACGATTTTTGTTAAATTGCTTCAGTGTTAAAAACAGTTTATGAGTTTTACGGTAAAAAGTACTGCCTTCCACGTTGACAGTACTTTTTACTGTAAAATCTATTTTACTGTAAAATTTTATGGTAGAAAAATGAGAATGAGAAAAAATGAGACCGTTTTCTAACCACCACTCCAAGTAATCGGACTTTCCAAGTATTTGGAAATGTCGAAGTAAGTGCTTCGTACCAAAATTCAAGTAGTAGAGAAATTAGGTTAATTTACTGTAAAATATGCCTGTACAGTAAGCACTCTGTTTTGCAGTAATATTTACCATGAACCTTTTCTCAGTTTGCGCTTAAAAATGGTTAAAAACACTTAAATAATGCTTTTATTGGTTGTATGAGTAAATAAAACACTTTATAAGCATATAAGTTAAAAATATAAACTGTTTTGAATAATAATTCCATTTATTTACATACTTTGCTTTATGATGCTTTAATCTCATCACTATTACACTGTAAAAAATTAATGTTATTTTTACAGTATAACACAACTAATTTTTTAGTAATAAACTGTAAACAATGCTAATTTTTTGGTAATAAACTAAAATTGTTAATTTTCAGTAATTAACTGTCAAATTGCTGATTTCACAGTTTATTACCGTACATTTTGCAGTTTTAAACTGGAACCTCTGCTGCCAGTATTACACTGTTGTTTTAAAGTATAATACAGCATAAACTGTAAAATTGCTAACTTTATAGTAAGAAACTAAAATTGCTAGTTTTATGGTTTATTACTGTGCATTTTGCAGTTTTAAACAGGAACCTCGGCAGCCAGCATTAAACTGTAAAAACAACAGTTCATTTTTTGCAGTGTATCCCGTATATTGTTTACCTACCAGAACACTACTACTCATTTTTGAAACATTAAAAAATTGTAATATCTTATCTGTCGCATTCAAGACAGCAGAACTTCTTAAAATATTGTTTGTTACATTTCAGGGTAAAAAACTCATAGATAATGTTTTATTGAAGTTTTAAGTAATTAAAAAAGAAATGCTTCAAAATAACAAAACAATTCGAATACTTTATTCCAGTTCTTTACAGTACGGAATGTTACATGCAACGGAAGCGTGCACTTCACAGAAACAACTCCCATGTCTTCTTGAGCGATTTCACTTTTGTGGACTAAATCAGTTTTTAGGACTTGAATAATTATTTTCTTATAAAATGAAGTTTTTCTTTTCACTCATCATTCACTGCATATCTACAGTTTTCGTTATCTACAGCAGAATTAAAAATTCCAAACAAAAACGTCTACAAAATCTTGTGAAAAACATACTTCATGTTTCCATTTGATGATATTCTTCGGGAAGAAAAAGTTTTCTTTGTAATAACTTGATCTTCTGCATTCATAACATAATATGGGAATACAGAATGCAGCAATAATTTTTGTCTTTTTTAAACATTCGTGAGTATATATATATATATATATATATATATATATATATATATATATATATATATATATATATATATATATATATATATATATATATATATATATAAATTTATATATATAAGAATTTTTAGCAGCGACAAAATATTATAACTGCAATCTTTACAACAGAGACCATATGTATAAATAGACAAAAAAAAAAAAAGAAAATATGTCAGTCTGTGTCATCGATACCATGGTTGAATGCTGATATCTAAAATATTTGGTAGTGTGTTCAAATATTGTCTTCAACTGGTAATAATAAAAATATTAAAACGTAATGTCTGCCAATGTCGTTCGTGTTCGTTGAAACAGAAAGCAAATTAACTGAAATATTTAGCTAATAGTAGGTGTTGTTGTTAACAAATATTTACAACATTTTATTCTTAAGTTTTAATAAATTGTTTAAAACCCTAAGGTATTAGGTTAAGATATTGCTATGTTAAAAAAAAAAAAAAAAAAGTCTACGCCCTTTAAAAATACAAAAAAAAAAAAAAAAGGTTTAATATTTTAATAGCTTTCTTTACAGATAAATAATATTTATCCATCATGTTATTTTTGTAGTTTAAGATTGTATGAATCAATTTTTTTTAAACATAAGTTTCATTCTTACTGACCAGTTTTCGACGTTGCCTATGATTACAAAACCAATCGAACATGCCTTGCAAACAAAATATATAGCAATGAGACATGCAGAGTATAAATTTTCAGTATGTACACATTGCTTAAAATTATTACGTAGCTATTATTATTTTCCTTTCACCTTCGAATTTGCATGTTTCATGAACTATCGTGCATGTGTGTATCACTTCTGAAAGCGACACTATAACTGAGGTGTGTCGATTATTTATAGTGACATGTGACATTTAGCAATTGTAAGCTCTCCGCTAGAAGTAACTTCATGCAACACAAAACGATCTCGTGGACGTTATTAAACTTAACAAACCAATTGCAAAAATATAACACTCCTTTTCTTAAGCTTGACTTGATGTGGCTTAAATTGTTGTGTACGAAATATTCTGCTTGATATGGCAAGTTCAAAAATGCCACGAACGATGTAATAGGTATAATCATGACATTCAACTTGTTTAGGGACAGTTTGAAAAGATAAAGCACAGTTAATGATTAACATGACTTTTTTTTTATTTTTTTTTCTTGACTCTTAGCTATCTTATACAAGTTTCGTTTTACGATGTTAAAAGTATCTCAAAAATGGTATTACGCTTTAGATGACGTAACCCAAAAATAACATAATCGCGTAATGTGTGATAACATTTGATGCAACCTAACTTAAATTTATAACGTAATAGCGCTAATGAACATGACAAGGACAGGTTAAGCGACTGCAAATATACTTTAAAGGTCTATAAAGTCTAAGTTAAAATTGTCACGCCGTATTAAAATACGTCTAACCTAAACCAGGAGAAATATTTATGAAGTACTCAACCCAATATTTTTTGCCATATGTTTAAAAATAATTTGATGATTGCACAAGTCAAAAAAAAAAAAAAAAATCACATCTTCAATTATTCCACTTTTGTCAGTTTCAGACTCGCCTTCGGTCAAATAGTCACACATGCATGACATTTCATAGCTCAAATCTGAACAAGTTTAGGTATATCTTAAAATTAACAAGTCACAGTAAACTTATTACATTTTTATAATTGAATGTATGATCATTTATCAAAGTGATTCTTATTTATAAAGTTTTGACATTTAATTTATTCACCCATTTTCAATTAAATTTTTAAAAATGTAAATGAACTACAGCACCGTGTTGATATATTACATTCATGTCCCCAAACGTATTCTGTACAGATAGGACACGTAGTATGTTCGTACGATAGTCACTGTCGAAAGAGCTCATAGTCAAAGACATTACACGGTGCATTAAAACTGTATTTTATAGTTGACTCGTCCAATTCGATAAATAAATAACTCCTTCAAAGCCACTTTTACGAAGTCACTGTCCAAAATAGACTTTCAAACTGAGATGAAGTGAAGTTTGTATGTGTATATTTATATATATATATATAGGTATATTTCAACTTCTTCGTTTGATGTTATTTCCGTCACCTCAAAATGCAAGACAAAAATAACAGCAGGACCCAGTGAATCAGGCTTTCTGGTTGAAAAGAGCAGGACACGGAATGTCCAGGGTTTGCATCATGTTGCATGGCTGCTGGCTTTTCACCTAAGGAGAAAAACACAGGATTAAACCTCAAATAGACGGACAGACAGACAGACACACACACACACACATACGCACACACACAATACATTTCCTAGGCAAAAAAAGGATGCTACTTAACGGAATTGCAACAGAAACACGCTTTTCTTTTTGTTCATATTCCACTATAATTTAAAATACTTCAAATAATAAAAAGCATTTTTTATTAAAAAAAATGAGAAAATAAGTCTAAGCCCATAACGATTATAACTTTAGGTCGCCCAGAAATGACTTCTGCTATTAACTTAAAATTACGAGCGTGCATTCCATCACCGTCATATTCTTCAATTGTAAAAAATTAACACTTTTTTTGCTTACAAAAAAAAAAACCACATGGCATGCAAACAAAAACATATAATTTGATTGATTTTTTTATTGTGCTTTATTTACGATAATATTTAAATACAAATAAAGCAATTCCTGTAATTATTATTCATAAAAAAGCCGTACAAAGGAATGACAAATGTTCATAAAAAGCAACCACACGCTTTGCGTAAAAACATAGCATAAGTATTTTTTCTTCATGAACATTGTTATTATTATTTGATACATTTATTTTGCTTTCATTATTTATTACCATTAGGTTTTTGTTTTCCTTTGGGAATGTAAAATCTTTATTAAATGATCGGATTATTTCGCAACAAGAGTGTCGGACGAACAGCAGATACACAGTTTCCTCCGTTAGTTGAATAGATATATGATTCCTATTGTCATTAAGTTATATTTGTTTAATTATTTATTCATACGTTCCGTCTCTATCAGGTAACATTTTCCATTTGAAGTTGTATGAGACTTTTAAGTAGCATTAAAAGTATAATCCTATTATTTTCTAAACCTCTCAAAAATTCAGTAATAATAATAATAATAATAATAATAATAATAATAATAATAATAATAATAATAATAATAATAATAATAATAAAAACAAAAAATAATTTTAATATTTTTAAATAGAAACCTTTTAAAACTTCAATATTTTAGCTCTGCACTGTTGTTATTTAGCACATGACAAGTAACGAAAATGAGTATGTAAGTTCAAAATATCACGTGATTTTTGTTTTTTTGGAAAATATAATAGTTTTTGTTTGCTTGATTATAACTTACAAATACACAGAAAAACAAAATCGTCACAATTAAATGCTAAAATTTTTTAGTACTTCACATGCACCGACACATTTTTTTTTATCTATTACTGCAGAATTTTGTTGTGACAAGCAATGTATGTGTATGAGTACATATAGCGTTCATTGTGTTTTATTTTTAAAGATTTTTTTTTTTTTACAACTAATATATTATCCATTTGTTCTTTGTTTTGCGATCAGAAAATTTGTATTTATTTCAGATGAAAACCAATGTGGTACTGAAAAAACAGGAAAAAGAAAAGCAAATGCCTACGTATTCTACGACATAATATCTGTACCTCAGAACCAGACTAACGTAAGTCCACTTTCGTCATTTTTCGGTAGAGGGGAAAAACGATTGTCGAATACATCGTTTTTCCCTTCTACTGAAAAATGACGAAAGTGGACTTACGTTAGTCTGATTCTGAGGTACAGATATTATGTTTACCTACTTAGCAGGGAGGATATACAGTATAAACTGGAACTCGGTATTGATTAGCGTTAATAGGCATGTGCGTACGTTAGTAGTTTTGGTTTTCAATTTCAATGAATATTTCTTTTAAGTGAAAGTATGGTTGGTATGTCACGAAAGTTCACATGCACTGCTCGATGGTTAAGAAGTAATTTTATCCTGAACCTAAACGATAAATTGATACAAACAAGGGAATTTAAATTTTTATTCAGTTCTCAATTCTAGTATTATTTCTTCAAATACTTTAAGCGATATCATATTGTAAACGATTATAAAACATACATATGCTTACAGATAAACAATATCAGTGCTTCGATAGGTCGCAAAGAAAGCAGGCCATACAGTTTCAAATACTTGCTTAAAGTTTCTGTTTTAAAATGTAACCCCAGTTTTGTTTAAATCTAAATGCTTGAAGAATTCCACAAAAACGCATAATGGCATACAGAGATGGGAGACAAACACAATTGCCAGTTTTATTGTGAAACTTTTTATAATTTCAATTCCGAAGACCAAATGCTGCCGGTTGTCTCATATTGTTTTTAAAACGAAAGACATGCGAGCAATGTGTGGGTTTCCTGCTTAAATTTTTTAAACAGATTAACATCCTTACGTTTTTTGAACAGCTCAAACTTGGATTGTTTTCTCCCGTCACCCAGCGTTCATTATACTGTAAAAATTGATGTTGTTTTTACAGTATTATACAGCTAATTTTATAGTAACAAACTAAAAATTGCTAATTTTACAGTAATAAACTACAAAATTGCTACTTCTACAGTACTAAACTGTAAAATTGCAAACTTAACAGTAAACAACACTCCTGTTTTCTAAACTGTTGTTTTTATAACAACAGTTTGTTACAAAAACTGTTATTACAGTGTTATTGCTATAACAGTGTAATATTGGAACCGAGGTTTGAATTTAAAACTGTAAAATGCACAGTGATAAACTGTAAAACTGGCAATTTTACAGTTTCTTAGTGTAAAATTATGAATTTGACAGTTTATTGTCGTAAAATTTAGTTGTATTATCCTGTTAAATCAAACGTATGACATTATCGGCAGAGGTTCCAGTTCAAAACTGTAAAATGCACGGTAAAAAACTGTTAAGTTAGCTATTTTAAGTTTATAACTAAAATGAGCAATTTGACTGTTTATTACTGTAGAATTAGCAATTTTTACAGTTTATTACTATAAATTTTATTACTATAAAGTGTATTACACTGTAAAAACAACAGTATTTTTTTGCAGTGTAGCGTACGTACCATTGAGCACGTGTACTGTAATGCTGGTCGCTTCTGCGTTGGAAGGACAGCATGTGTAATTGCCGGAATCTGACGGCTGTACATCTTTGATGTAGAGTTTGGACAGGGCGGTGTCGACGCCTGCCTTCTGAACTGCTATCTGGCCCCTAGAGGAGTCGTAGTTGATCATCCGCTCGTCATGGTACCAGAAGACGAAGACGGGCGGCACGGGACTCTGTGTGATCACGCACGTCAAGTTTATGGAACTGCCACTCTTCACGTAGATGTCTGGAGCGCCCTCAATGACAGCTTTAGCCACTGAAAAAAAATTGAAACTGTTTAGGTATCTGTTTTTATGACATTTACAACACAATAAATCATTCATTTACTGTATTTTGTATTCATGAGTTTATAGCATAATAGGTCATGCATATACTGTACTTGTAATTGAAGGGACAAGTGGATAAATGTGATATGGTGACAATTTTTGAAACTTACTTTTTCCATGAAAGAAGGTGATAAGTCGTTCAGTATCATGTCCCTTTAGTCACAGAAATGGTTCGTAACTAAGAATATGACACCGTTTTATCCGTTGAGAAAATCCATTAAAAATTAACACGACTTTTTTTTTTTTTTTTTTGAAAGCTTTTTCTAGAAATTAAAAAAAATTGTCACCAAATCACCTTTTTCCACTTGCCCCTTCAATTATGCTTTTACAACATGAAGGAAAAAAATCAAACTTAATGTAATATACCTTTATAACATACTTATTGCAACTGCGGTCAAATTATCTGAAGGGTGAAAGGCTACCCTTATGATAATATTAAATGAAACCATTTATTACAAATACTTTATTTTTTATTTTTTTAAATTTCTATCGAAGGAGAAAAAAAAATCTTGACGGACAAAGAAGTTAAGCACACGTTTCATCGGATTTCAGTATATTTTTAATATCTATGTCTTGCAGTGGAAAGTTCTGAAAATGTAACATTTTAAATACAATTTATTTTAATGTGTATTGATATATTTTTATTTGCCAAAAAACATTAACGTTTTCTGTATGTAAAGATACAGTCAGGGGTGTCATTCCGAATTTTTTCCAGGGGGGGGGGGTAAAGGTGCATACACAATGCAAAATTTACCAAAAAGTGGCAAAAATCACGCCCACTTACATACCAATACATCGATTTCCCAAAGTCAGGGAGGGCGATTGACCCCGCTCCCTCCCCCCCTAAATGACGGGCCTGAGTACAGTTAAAAAAGATAAACTTAAAATACTCAGTATTACTTGGTAACTAGTACTTCAGTTACAAGATTACGAAGAAAACTAAAACCTTTAGGTTCGAATTTTATGAGTATGCTTCAACCTTTGCCTTACTTTATGCGATGTTTTTTTTTTTCTTTGTCTCGTGGGAAACTACCTATTTTAGTCACATATAAAATTTATGCTTGGCTTGTATTCTTCATCTTCTTCAAATTCAGGAAATTAATAAGAAAATACATTTAAAAAACGGAGTTTGAGAAGTAAAAATATAATTTAAAGAAAACCCCGCTAAATCTTAGTCTATAACGATTACAAACTCGATATTTTTATATAAATTGTTAAAAAAACAAAAACAGAAGAAAAAAAAGGTAAGAATCAAACATATTTACGACACGAACACTTTAAGGATAACATTGACAAATTTCCCAAGTACGAAGCTCACTTTTATTCCTAGGATAAAACATTTTATATATTGCATTTAGCTGACTTGTAGGCGTATCAAATATGTACTAGGATAGTCCCCCCAAAATTTATTTTACACTAAAAGATAAGTTTTCGAAACTTTTGCAAAAGATTGACCAACGTTTCTGTTTTTAAAAGAAATATTTTAAGAAAGTATTCTTTCAAAAATGCGATGAGAAGAACTTTTTAAAAACTAGTCCGTATATTTCGCTCAAGAATTTGTAAAGAAAGAAGATATTGGAACCTAAAAGCAACAAAGTCTAGCACATTATCACGTTAACGCTCTGAAAAGAAAAATAACTTACATCGTGAAATATTGGACTCCTACGAAAATAAAAATCTTGTCTTGACAAATAATAACTTTACTGCGTTGACACTTTGTAATAAGAAAAGTAACTAAGAAGGCTTGAGAACAGCAAAAGAGGCGGGGATTTTCGCTCAAGCTGCTCGTAATGGAAAATGTTTTTTTTTTCCATCATTTTTAGAAATGTTATGTGCGCTAGAATGTCACCAAGAACGTAATATTGGATTTTATTTTTATAAACACTCTTATTTGTATAACTAAGCTAAATAAAAAAACGGGAAGAAAGCATTGTGTTTTAATAAGAAGTTTGGGGTGTAATATTATAATAACTAATCTAGTAAAAGCTACTAAAATAAGTATTTATTTTTAGTACGATCTCTTATAATTGTTTTTCAGTTATAAATTTACATGTGTGCATGTATACACTAGGACTTTTTAACATTTTTCATGGGTTCTTTTCCTTTTTACTCAGTTTAGTTTTTTGTGCGTACATATGCTCATTAACTTTTTAAAGAAATATTTAGAGACAGAATGTATTTATTGTATACAATTACGCAGCTTTACATAAAAAGCCTTTCAGAATATTTTGAACGTGTATTAAATTTTTGGAATGTCCAGTTTCAAAGTATTATTGACGATTTAGATTAATTGAATTTAATTATTTGAATATTTATTTAATAGTAAAATTCTATTTTACCGTGCAGTGTTATGAATATATATAATTTTTTGGCATTTTTTATATAATTTTTTATTAATTCGACATCATAAAATGAATTGATTAAGGTGTAACACTGAATGCATTCGTCTGTAAACTCTAATCCACATATCAAGGAAAAATGTTAATAACTTAAAGTTCCGTCTAGAACTAAACGGCCCTGCCCTTCATTTTCAGCATATCAATTTGCACATCAATTTTCAGCATAATATAAATAATTTACGCTTTACTTGAGAATGCATATTATGTTAAACATAGCTTTTAAATATTTAAAACTGATTTAAGTATCAACATACAGTCGAATCTCGATAACTCGCACACGCTTAAAACGAATTACTGCAAAAACGAAATACATTTGTGATCCCCATCCTCTTGTACTTCCACTTTAGGGAATTTGTTGTTATACATATTACTGTTAAGTCAAGTTAATTTTACAGGTTTCTTTGGGTTCCTTTTAACAAGTATTAATTTCCTAATTAATTACGAAAACAAAAATGCTGATACATAACATGTAGTATTCGTTTCTCCAATTTTTAAGGTTTTTTTTTTTCAGAAAATCTTAACCATTAATGGATTTTTTCATATAAACTAACTTAAAATAAAGCTGTTTTGTTAACAGTTCAAGTGTATAGTTTAACGAAAGCTAATTAAAGAACGGAATAGCGAAACATATTTTTTCCAACAGAGAAGTTCGGCACTTATTTTGTATAAAAAATAAATATACAAAAATAAGTGACAGAAGAAATACAAAGGCAGCCTATTAACATTTCTATTAAAATACTTTTAAGTCGCTTTCAAAAAAAAAAAAAAAGAAAGAAAGAAAAAGCTTTAAAAAATATATTTTTATCAAAATATCACCTTAGATTTATTTTTCTTTCTTTCTTTCTCTTTCGTTGCCAAAAGTTAATTAAATGAATTTGGCAACTTATAAGGAATCCAGTCAAATACTTTAGAAACATTTAAAAGATACCGGGAACCTGATGAGCAGAATATCAATTACTCTTGGATAGATGCCGAACCGTAAGGGAGACGTTGTATATTGGTAACAATTAACATAACAGTGTGATTCATAATTGACGCTTATAATTTGCGAACAATCCACTGTGACTCTTAGCTTTTCCAAGAAAAAAAAACAGTTTATAAGATCATATATACCGTTCTAAATTTTAGTAGTAATTTATATATTTATGTTTCTTTTAATAAGTTGTCAAATGTATTTGGCTGTGAAATTTTAAAAGTTAAACATTGCTATATTTGTCGCAGTGAGAAATTGATTGTTTTAAATGTTAATATTTCATACAATTTTTATTTATTTATTTATTTATTTTTGTTTCAAACTATAGTACATCTATTTTCTTGTATGCTATCAAGTTTTCTGAAAGTTTGGTACGGTTTGACTGAAAACTGCGTGTAATGAACCAAACACATGCTACTAAAATTCTTTACTTCAGGTCTATATATTATTGAAAATCACAATGCTTCAATGAAAGATAAACTGTTATTGCATATAGCGGGAAAACTATTTTCTGATTTTTTTTAGCTATTTACGATGAAATATGAAAAAAAAAAATCATTTTATTTCTCAATTCGCCACTGGTGCTCGAAATGCATGGTTGGTTTAATTATTACTGAAAATTATCAGCTGCTTCATACATGTTACATGAAAAAAAGTTTGAGAACATTTAGTCGCTTATTTTTTGAGAAATTCTTTAAAATATGATTTTCTGAAAATCTAAAAACATTTGGTTATTTCTATATGTATCTATATATATGTATACACACACAACTCGTAGTAGACTAAGACATATTTTTCCTGAGAGTTATATTTATCTTTCTTAAGGCTTTCTTAAATTAGCTAATGTCAGCGATTCATCTAGACTTCTTCAAACATGAGAACGTGACATAGAACTTTATGTTTACTATCTTACCCGAATCTGGAAGTCATTTCGAACGCGTGACCGTGCATAATGATTTTCCCATGTCTTTCTTTGTATTCTGTTGATTAGAAACTCTGGCAAAAAGTCGTTTCCAGAAGTTTGTTTTACTTTACGATGCTTATCGACCGGTTTCCGGATTGAAAATCAAATCACAAATGAAACCTTTTATAAAGAATAAGCAACATTCTATAAAAGAAAATACACATATAGTACACACACACAGTGGCAAAAGTGCATTTTTCCCTTTTTTTAGTGGGGCTTATGTATATATATATATTTGATTAAAAATTTCACTTAATTTTCTGCGGTTAATTTAATGTAATTTAATTTATCTCTGTTTTTGACAAAATTTTGCATTATTTACAAAAACGTCTAATGTATCACAATACAGTCAAAATACATTAATTCTAATTGCTGCATTCTAAATGTTATAGATATACGGAAAAAGACTACACTTTCAGCATACATTTTGACTCACTGTGTTTGATCAGAGCGAAATACTTTAAAATGATGTTCAAGCAAAACATTTGTATGTACGCCGATTAGCCCAAACAAATGATCAGTTAACTATTAATAAAGTTGTAGTGTATGTCTTTCTAGTTCTGTATCTTTTTCATTGTTGAACAATATAAAATTACAGCACATAAAAAATATTTTGATGCATCAATTTTCGTCAGATACAGCTCTCCAAATGAAAAATGATGTTGAAAATCAGGCACACAAAAGTTGCTACTGAAATAATATGTATGTATGTTGATGAATGTCTGTTGATTTCACAGAGTATTTGGTTTTTTCGTTTTTTTTTTTTTTATTTTTCAAGTCAGTATTGCTGAGATAGCTTCCAAACTGTAATTGGCAATAAGTTTTCACATTTAAAGAATTTAACTAGGTTTGAATTACTATTATTATTGTTATTTTAATTTTCTTATAGTTGAAAAAATGTTTTTGAAAGTTGCAAAAAAGGCATTTTCTACTCCTGAAATTGATATAGCGTATTGAATGTTATTTTTCCAGTCTTAAAGTTAGAAGTTAAACTATGACACAATTTGAATTTACGGTACATCGATGAGTAAACGGGCTACAAAATGCAGTATTTATAAGAACTAAAATGTTGTATTCAATTATTTCTCTCTGAGCATATAACCTGATGACAGTGTTATAATTATTACCTTTAGGCATTCAAGAACAGTATTTTATGGATTTGTACTCCCGATATTGTGCTAAAGTTTAGACATTAGATTTTAAACACACTTGCTTTTTCATTTATTTTAGCAGCTGTTTAGTCTTCCTGGACTAATGAAACGTTATGTTTGTCTTTTCTGTACCAAGCCATACAGTTGACTTAGTCAGTCTTCCTCAAATGCAAGCACATAAGCTTAAGCACTCTGATTGGTTGGTTTCCAAATTAGCCCATTCTCAGAGTACTAGAAAACTCGTGGCCGTGCATACTAATTATTTTATTGTAGTCCTTCTAGGGTTTAACTTATTGTAATATCCAACACTGGTGAACGTTCATTCCAGATTTTCAGAGTAAAGGGTGATTTATAATGTCAATGAATTTATCTAAACTTTATTTTCAAGAAATACATTATATAAACAAATCCATATATTTCAGGAATAATACTATAGAAATATGTTTACGTAGCTAAAATGCAATTCAAATGCACATATTATACTAATGTTTAAAGTTTGTGAAACAATTTATTCAAATAATTAAATGGTTACGATTTTTGAGGCATCTCCCAATTTATTGTAGAATGTAAAAGGTACGGCTATAGTGCAAAATTATAGAAAAACTAGCAAAAATACCCGGCGTTGCCTAGGAAAGTAAAAATATTGAGAAGCAATTTATAATCGCCTTTTTTTTTTCCTAAACTAAAAGAACTCAAAACATACCGCTTTGACGATTTAAAATGTCGCTAAATTTGCGGTAACTGTTTTGGGATACCTAGGATAATTTTGCTCCCCTCCCTACTTTATGAAAATATGCTTAGGTATTATAAAGTCAGTAATTATTGTCAAAGAAAAATTGTCATTTAATGCTGAGAAAATATTGCTGACCATGAAATGACGCTAAAAGTTTTTGTCCTAAGTGATTTCGAAATTAGTAGGGAGCATTTGACAATTATTCGTGCGAAAAACACAAATTAATGGTAGTTTTAGTTTTGAGAGTTTGATTAATTTCGCATGCGGATTACTTTACGCTTTGACGTAAGTTTTAAAAGTTTATTAATGACAACGTACGGAATCGGCAAAAAAAAAAAAAAAAACTGAACTTTTCTTCAACTGTGGGAGTATTATCTCGATGATTAAGATTTTGGCGCAGTTTACAAATATCAGACAACAATCGTTTTATTTTAGTTATATCGTGTAAGAAGCAAAGTATTATTACATAGTCTTTGGCGCCAAAACTGGCGTCCGTTGAAAAATTACCCATAATCTTAGTTATAATATTCTTGCAACAAATTCGGCAAGATACCTGTTCGATTGGATTCTAAGTGACCAATTGTAAGTACCCGCCCAATCAGCGCAAACATATTTTTAAAAATACCGTAAAATTGTATTTTTATCCGTTACCTGATTAAGCAGGACCGACAAATTTACGAAATTTGTGAAAATAATTGATACAGTGAACAATTTACTAATAAAGGAATACAATTTATTCTAAAAAAATAATATTTTCACGCAGCAATGCACATTAAGAAACACATTGCTTAAGGATAAATATTCTACTTACACAACTAAGACTACAAAACGTTTTAAATACAAATCCTGGTAAAAGCCTGGATATTCCCCATGAAGCTGGAAAAAAAACCTTCATGATTTGACTTGAGAAAAGATTTGAACATTAAATACGGAAAGAAGAAATGATGCTCGCAATTTTAGCTTGCGACAGGGAGTTGAGATGATACACTAAATACTGAATTAGTTTGTTGGAAGCCTTCGCGGATTTATGCGAAAAATGTGCTTAAATTGGAATGAAAAAAGCGCTACCAATCGAACTTTTTCGAATATCGTTATAAATTATAGCCTATGTGTTATTCTGATGTATAAGCTACATTATGGTAAAAGTTCCATTAAAATCCATTCAGTAGTTTTTGCGTGAAAGAGGAACAAACATCCATACATCCATCCAAACTTTCGCATATATAATAGTAGTAAGATTAAGCACAAAACCTATTGTTCTTGGAAAGTTTGCTGTGTATAAAAGTGATACTACTTTTGATACTTATATATAATTATAAAAAAATT